>OZ005740.1:61134541-61208984 GCA_963930735.1 Dioctria linearis
ACTCAGGTACCTTCGCCCCGAATCACAAGTATAAGGGCAAATCAACAATATGTTGCCCTATGCAACATATTGATGATTACATGTTAACCCTGAAAAACAAAAAATTATTCAACTTAAATCTAAATTCATTTAAATTTAATTTTCCTCAAAAAATCCATTTTCATATTATAATAAAATGCAATTATGCATAAATTGCTTTTTATTATCACACATACATTCCGCTCGCACGGTATGCATGTATGTATGCATACTACTTACATGTATAGTGCGAATCCAACACACCTTGTTTTGTGCAAATCGTAATTCACGAAAAGTAAAATATATTTTATCACGTACAAATTCGACGTAATGAGAAAGTGAAAACAGCAAAAAAAAAAAAAGAGGAGCTCTTTTTTTACGAATATGAAGGTACATGGGCCCAATTTGCTCACCCTCGTGGAGTTTCTTTTCAGACCGCGAACAAAATAGTCAAAGTCGTCGTTAATGCTATTTTTTTATATATAATAATTTAGTGTTATTCGTTTTTTAATATTTTATAATAATTTAGTGCTATTTCTCTTTTATATATATATATATCTAATAATAACCTAGTGCTATTCTTCCTTTTTTTATATTTGATAACAACTTAGTGACAAGTTATCCCTTATTTTCTTTATTTTGTTTTACCAAGAAACTAAATTATCCCTAATCAGTGCCCACTAAGTGTGTGAAATACACTCTCAAATAGCTGTGCGCTCTCCCTCAGGACCACGGTGCACATAAAACAACACCTGGCGGAAGTGAATAGTTTTTGCGCGAAATAATGTAAAATTAATTTTTGTAAAATCCTGAGATATATTAAATATAGTGTATTTGGATTGTAGAGAAGAATCTTCTTTGCTCTTAGCTTAGAGTTTCTAGGTTAATCTAAAAAAACGAAGGATTTTTGTGATAGGTGAGTTAAAAGACCGCGCTCTACCACACTAAATTGGCCACAAGAGATAGTTTAATTTAAACCCCTTTTTATTACTTGTATACAACTTCAGGCGTAATCAAGTCTCGACTTTCATCCTACCCTCAGTGAACTGTCCAATCGATGGCCACAAGTATATATTCATAGACTCATCGTGCAATAACCTCATCATATGAGTTAGTATCGACAAAGATTTTTGTATTGTATAATATCAATGTTGTTCTTGATAGTGTTGTTATTATTATTATTGTTTTGTTTAACATGTGAGCATTAGACGTGAGGCGTGATTAGTAGCGACTCAGTTTACATATTCCTCCTTTCTTTTTACACCCAGCCGAAGATCTTAGGGGAAAAAAATGTTGTTCCCTCATCTGGAAGGGGCAAAGATGACAATCGTTCTAAGGACATTATAAGTAAGTCTTACCTGAACCCAAAATGATCCCATTATGTCTGTTCCAAACAAAAAAAAATTAAAAATTTACATAGAATAGCCAAAATTTTAAAAGATATTCTTGCTTCGGTAAGCATTTCAATTTCCTATAATTCAGACGCACGTTATTAAAAGAAAATCGCTTTAATCTTAGGAGCCTAAGGAAGCCATCCTATGCCTAACTGATTTTTGTCTCCATAAAACATACATTATTTCTATATACGGTACAAAATTATTATTTCATCTAACATTTATGGGTTAACGTTATCCTTCTCCAACAGTCAACTTAAATAAAAAGGGACGGCAGACTCCTTTATACAAAACTGTCGATGTTGCGATAAATTCAGTGAAATAATTCACAGCGCGACCTTATGCAAATGACAAAAACAAAATTTCTTTAACTTTTATTTGATTACTCAGCTTTCACAATGTCTAATTAAATTGCCGGTCTTAATTTTAAGAACTTGTTAAAACATGCCGCCGTTGTCTTATATTTGTTGTGTGCTGGCCTACTTTGAGCCTATTATTCCTGTCACGTTGTTTTGAAGCATTAAAAAGGGCTGCTTTGGGATGAAGTTAATTCCGAATATTTCGTACAAAATGACAGCAGTTGGTTGAAAACGCCATGCAAAAGAAATGCTTTGGTTTGCCTTTCTCAGATAATTTTAGAAAAGAAAATTAGAGCTAATTAACGCGTGTCTCAGAGCTGACAGGAATTGAAAAGAACCCTTCGAAGAAGATGAGAATTATTGTGTCTTCTTACCTTTTGTTCAGCGTTCCTTTGATTGTTGGGCGCTCATATAAAAATGGAACTTTGTAATATTGCTTATCGAAAAATTCAACTGCAAAGGAATGGTGGAAAAAGTTTTTGATAAAAACAAAGTTGTAGTACCGCCAATGTGGCTTGCAAAATTTTTTCGTATCAATGGGAAAAATTTACAACTAAATTTTGTTAGATGGCAGGAAAATTTAATTTAATGGATAAGAATGAAAAAAAAGCCATTTCACCTGAAACCGTACAACAATTTTTGTTCATACTTTCAGCTTCAATGAAATAGGGTGGGAGCAATTGCTCTCCAACGGACTCTGTTCAGTTTTCAAAATGTCAGAAGATTTTCACCTTCTGCATAATCTCTCGATGCACCGACTCTTTTAAGCATTTCAATCCGACGATATTCCTCACAATGTTCCTTCCAGTACGTCGTAGAATGTGGCCAATCTAGTTTCATTGTAATTTTTAGATTTTTTCATCCATCTTGTCTTAGCCCGATTATTTCCACAGTTCTGCTTTTGAGGTTTGGGATATGACATAGAAATTTTATTCGCGGTGGTCTGCAAACGGTTATCGATTGGGTGAGTATTCAGAGTATTCCACAATCATATAGTTGTAGCAACTACAATATTTTATTATACTCTGAACATCCTCCGTAGTAAATTTGTATAATATATCCAACCCTGCAGTCTACACTCACATACGCACACCACGCACAGAATAATACACAATGCTCATAAATTCGTCCGCTGTGAGATGTAAAGATGAGTATCAGTTAGTTGGTTACAGGCTGTTATTGGTGTGGTCGGATCGCGCGCATATACGAAACGTTTATTAAAATATTCTAAAATCGTGAACTTAACCATAACTATTATAATGTTATTATTGTTAATAAGGACCATGATTTGAATAAATATAATTTTAATAGAGTAATTCCCGTGTTTTATAAATAAAGAGACAGTACTAAACCAACAAGTGGTGACCCCGACGTCTGTAAAAGATAACAAAAGTTAAGTGCGCAAAGTTCAATTTTGAACATCCAACCACCAACCAACACGCAACACAAAAAGAATAAAAAAAATAATTCTGAAATCAAACGTTTATAATCAGGATTAGTTTGTCGCCTTTGCGACAGCAGCATAAAAGCCTCATGGAGCAACACACTGAATAGCCGCATTAAGGAAATCAAGACGAAAAGAAGAACAAACACCGCTAGGAGAGAACGGTAAACCCAACGGGAAGAAGAAACGACTATACCCTGCAAAGTAGAAACACGATCACAAATAGCATACCAAGAAGCACACACAGCCAGAGTTGGATATCTGTCAAAAAATTTAAGTTATTGTGAATTTATTTTATATAGAGTAGGCTAGACCACAGATAAAAATTTTTACATTTCTCTCATTTGTAGCCGAACATCCACACCAACAGACAACCAGCATAATATTCAGTGTATGTACAAAAGTACAAAGGCAGCAAACATCTGCCAGGCAGCAAACATCTGCCTATAGCAAGCAAGTGAAAATTCTTATTAACGTGCATAGACGTGAGATTAAAGGTATTGTGCATTGCGCAGGTATGTGCTTCTTTCTTACAAATGTGCGCTGTATTTATACTGTATACTGGTATGCGCTTTATTCTCGTATTTTAGTTAATAAAATTCACAATCATCTTTTAAAAATTGTGATTCAAGATTGTCACAGAATAAATTATTTTCAATAGCAAAATAACAAAATACCCGAGAATAAAAAAACCATTTAAAATTTTATATTTTTAAAACAAACAAATTAAATATATATAAATACAGAGACGTGGGGAAAATCAAACATATTACGCACATTAATTTACAAGATATTTATATTTCCAAAATTTTACATAATATATTTACCCTTACGGTACAACAAAAACTCGCGGGTTGTTCAGAATATTAGATAAAAGTTACACAGAAGTATCTAAAATTTCCTTGCTAAAAACAGAATTATAATCATAAAATGCCAGGCGACGAAACACACACCGATAATAAACCCTCCAGCGTCGAAGCGGTATCTATAAGACATTCTGGACAAATTCGCCCAGCACTTGGTTTATTCAGGCCGAAGCACAGTTTTCTATAGGTAAAATAGTAAAAGATTCAAGTCTTTACAATTATGTCCTTTCAGCATTACCACAGAACGCTTTAGAATCGGTGATAGATTACATTCAAAAACCTCCTCAGACAGACCAATACAATGGTCTAAAAGATATTCTGATAGAAAGGCATTCTTTAAGTGAGGACCGCAGAATAGAACAACTCTTGTCTAACGAACAATTGGGTGATCGCAGACCCAGCGAATTTTTAAGATCTTTAAAACAATTAGCGGGAACATCTGATACAATAAGTGAAGGTTTCGTAAAAAAACTATGGTCAAGGCGACTGCCGCAAATCATTAGTATCTCATTAATTCCACAATCAGATAAACCAGATACAGAAATTATCTCCCTCGCAGACAAAATATGGGAAGCCTGGCAAGCATCCAACTCCATTTGCGCAATAAACAATTCCGAAACAACAATTTATAATCAACAAAACCTGAAAATAGTAAAACTAGAGAACGACATTGCTGAAATAAAATCAATTCTAAGGAGTCTATCAGTTAATGACGAACGTTATCCGCGAATGGTCGGGGCAATCCGCCAGACTATAGGCGACGACACAATAGTAGGAACAGTAGAAATACTACTCAACAGTAAAATCTGCCGATACCATAAACAGTTTAAAGAAAAAGCAAGAAAATGCGAAAGCCCGTGTGAATTTAAACCGCGAGATCAACACAAACAATTTCAAAACGCAAAAAACTGAAACGCCCAGTCGAACAGGCGGTCATCGATAGGGCTATTAATAAAGTACGCCGACTTTTTATTCGAGACAATCGGAACAACATTTCATTCTTAGATACAGGTGTAGACATTTCGGTCATTCCTTGCGAATATTTCAAGAATCCTAACCAGGACCCATATTTTAATCTGTCAGCTGCCAATGTTTCAACAATAAACACATACGGTTCAAAACTCCTTGAAGTAAATCTAGGTCTGCGACGGAGTTTTATACATCCATTCATTCTTGCCTCAGTGAACCGACCTATCATAGGCGCGGATTTTCTAACCAAATTCGGTCTATTGGTTGATCTTCAAAATAGACGCCTTATTGATACAAAAACTAAGTTATCAATAAATGCGATCTGTCTCATATCCGACACTCTAACACAGCTGAAGTTTTCAATTGATAACGAGTACGGAAACCTGTTACGCGAATATCCATCTTTGCTCGAAACCACAAACTTTAAACATCCGATCAAGCATAAAGTTCAACACCACATAACCACACAGGGACAGCTACCATTCTCTAAGCCCCGTCGATTAGACGCAATAAAGCATAAAGCAGCCCTAATGGAGTTTCAACATATGGTTGAACTGAGAATCTGCAGACCATCCTCATCTCAACGCCATTACAATTCTTGATAGATACCCAATACCACACGTACACAATTTCGCAATGTAAGGTATTCTCCAGAATAGACTTATATCGGGCATATCATCAAATACCAGTCGTACCTGACGACGTCCACAAAACAGCGATAACGACGCCTTTCGGACTCTTTGAGTTCCTTAGAATGCCGTTCGGGTTGAGAAATGCCGAACAGACAATCAAGCGTTTTATCAACGAAGTAATAAAAGACTTAGATTTCGTATTCGGGTACATCGACGACCTACACGTAGCAAGCAATGATGACGAAGAGCATAAAGAACACTTGCGTAGTTTATTTCAGCGCCTGACAGATTACGACTTAACGATAAAGCCATCGAAGTGGGTATTTGGTATGCCCACCTTAGATTTTCTAAGCCAAACAATATCTCAAGATGGAATACTTCCATCGAAAAACAGAATAGAGGCAATAAACAAAATGAAAGCCCCAACATCAATTAAACAGATGAAGCAATTCATAGGTATGGTAAACTTTTACCACCGATTTATACCTAAATTAGCTCAACTGCTGGCCCCATTGCATAAACACTTAGCTCACTTGCAAAAACAGAATCAAGTAAAAAGTTTCACCTGGCCAGAAGAATGCAACAATGCATTCGCGGAAGTAAAAAGCGCCATTTGTAATACAACGCTTTTAGCACATCCACTTGAAGACACTGCCTTCAGCATAGCCACTGACGCATCTAACACGGCCGTCGGAGCAGTCCTTCAACAGTACCGAAACAATAGTCGGGAACCTTTCGGATTCTTCTCAAAAGGACTAACAAATAGCGAGAAAAACTACTCAGCATACGATCGTGAGCTCTTAGCAATATATCTCGCGATAAAGCATTTTAGATACTTTGTAGAAGGCAGAGATTTCTGCATATTCACGGATCACAAACCGCTGACGAATGCTTTAACTACAAAAACCGAATGAAGTCTTCGCCAGATAAGACATTTAGATTTTATATCCCAGTTTACGAATAACGTTAAACATGTCTCAGGAAAAACTAACGTAGTGGCAGATACTTTATCGCGACAGTAAAGAAATCCATAATACAGAACTCACAGTGATGGACTTACAAACACTATGCAAAGAACAAAACTACGATAACGACTATTCAAGGTTATTCGACGATTCCGAAAGCATTTTGTGGTAAATGTGAGAAACAAGAACGTTACAATATCTGTAGACCGGCTAAAACCCGCAAATATATTGAACAACATAGATGCCGACCTGACTGAATCAAATAAACAAATTTCTTTAAAATAAATTGCAATTTTTTCTTTTACAATTCACGCTACGCTGGAAGGGGAGTGTGTAGCAACTACAATATTTTATTATACTCTGAACATCCTGCGTAGTAAATTTGTATAATATATCCAACCCTGCAGTCTACACTCACATACGCACACCACGCACAGCATAATACACAATGCTCATAAATTCGTCCGCTGTGAGATGTAAAGATGAGTATCAGTTAGTTGGTTACAGGCTGTCATTGGTGTGGTTGGTTCGCGCGCATATACGAAACGTTTATTAAAATATTCTAAAATCGTGAACTTAACCATAACTATTATAATGTTATTATTGTTAATAAATTAGGACCATGATTTGAATAAATAGGATTTTAATAGAGTAATTCCCGTGTTTAATAAATAAAGACGCAGTACTAAACCAACATAGTAAGACTGCCTGTGCAGTTGAATGAAAGATCCATAGATTTGTCTTGATTGAGATTTGACGGTTGCTCCATATCTGGACTAGTTATGAAAATATCTCTCTCGATTATTTTATAGATGAACATGATGTCTCCTTTATACTATCTGTTGCGTTTATTACTTTTCTGATTTTCTGCATGATGGTCAGGAAGGTGCTACTCGTGTTAGTCAGGTTTGCCCTGTGATTTTGAGTCGTAGAGTTGAAGTGTGTTGTGTCATTTGGTCAGGAAGCAGATATCATCAGCAAAATCCAGAGCCGAAAGACTTCCTAGCCATAGGTATTGTATCTCACTAAGGTTCTTGCCAAGTGCGCTAGAGACGATGTCGTTTTTTACAGAAACTAATAGAGGTAACATAAGTGAGTTTTTCCGTCGTAGTCAGGTATTGTCATTATAGTTTGGATAATCTTCTGTTTGTAGAACTCTACACCTACAGTTGCTACAAATACCTTTTATTAATGCGATTATTTCTTGAGATTAGATTTATGGAGGCGATAACGTTTAAATTTGGCAATCATTACGATCTACCTAATGATCTATTGCCAGTCCCCCTTTTTATTTATTCCTATTCTAGGTTTAAACTGTTGATAAAGTGTAGGTCCTTTCTGGTTTATACATGGTTTGAAAGCAAAAATGTATGGTCGAAGCGAACCAATCTCCGCCTTGCTTTTGCTGGAGAATTTAAGAGCAAGTGGTCCGAAACTTCATGAAGTTTGTTAGTTTCTGGCAAAGTGATAGGTGCCTAATCCAAGCCCAATGTCGTACCGATGGTTCTTTGCAAAATGTTTGGAATTATGATTTTCAAAATATTAAGTATATAATCTTTCAAATGTAATAACTCTCCAGTTACCACAGTTAGTTAGATCTATTTGTCGTGCTTACTGCCCTAATGTCAGAAGTATGTTAATCTCGGCACCGATGTAGATCGCTGGTGTAGTCGTTTCTTTTCTTGAATACCATGTCGAGCTTAATTTTTTGCAAGGTTATGTCCATTATCCTTCCCAGTCATTGAACATGACGGGAACTTTACAGTTACTAATATTAGAGAAATTTTGCTATTTTACAGTGTAGCGTTTACGTCTTTATCGCCAGTAACACCTAGCTGAACTATATGCTGACGAAACATTTGTATTAAATTTCCGTGTATTGGGATTTTCGGGCTGGACGGTCAGAAGGAAAAACACCTCTTTGGTTTGTGAGAATTTTATTTGTTCTCCGATGTTTCGGCCAATGTCTCGCACCTTTCTCAAGAACACAGTGAAATTAAAACATCAATGTAACTACTGCTTAATATAAAAATTAAAAAACAAAGGCTACTTACGGATTAAACAACAACTTAAACGTTAGAGTTATTATGGAAAAAAATCTAATAATAACTGACTGGTACCAAAAACCGACATCTTCTGGTAAACTTTTGCATTACAGGTCTTTGCATCCTGAACATCAGAAAATAAACACAGCCAAAAATTTTATTTCCAGAGTTTTAAAGCTTAGCCACGAAAAATTCGATCGAACCAATACAAGAAAAATGGCTTCCCCAAATCAATAACAGGAGGGCTGTTGTTTCAGCATAGCACACATAATTTTGAAAGTGTTAATGGGGTGGATCCGAAAGTTTTTTGAGATTTAAAGGTGCAATTTATATCCCTGGGTATTCGGAAAGGTTTCAAAAAATTCTTAAACCCCAGGATCACCAAATCAAACTAGGCCTCAAGCCACGCAATAAGTAATTGTTTCACTAAGCTAAAGGATCCGAAACCCAAAGAATTACGTTCGGACGTAATTTACAAAATACCCTGCAAGGGTAGAAATAACGAAAATTGTCCGATGAGGTATGTTGGAACAACAGGGCAATTCCTTAAGAACAGGATTTCTAACCACAAATCAGATTCAAAAAGCGGAAACCAAAATAAAACAGCGCCAACTACACACTGTGCATATTTTGAAAATGCCTCTATCCTACAACAAGAAAAACACTACAAGAAAAGATTATTGATAGAGGCATTATATATTCAGGAAACTCCTAATACCATGAACAAAAAAACGAATACAGACAATATCAATAACATTTATTGCGAGCATTTGGAGAGCTTTGGGAAATGATAAAGCAACGTCTAGCACCAGTTGTTTTTGACGAGTGGTTGGATAGCCTTGCACAACTAATCTAGTTTCTTTTACCGTGTTTTGTCACTCATATATATATTTTTTATTCTGTGGTTTTTAATTAATGTTTGCTGTTTGTTATCTGTTAATATTTTTACAATGTTGTTTAATCCGTAAGTAGCCTTTGTATTTTATTTTTTATATTAAGCAATAGACCTATCTTATGCTCCAATAACTTTTTGTTTTGTAATTCAGTATTTTATAAGCTTAAATTTTCATTAAATTTAATTTATAATTGGATTTATCACAAAAACTTTAAAAATACCGCACTCACGTTAAAAATAACAATAACCGGGCAAGTGCGAGTCGAACTCGCGCACCATGGGTTCCGTACCATCGTACAAAATTTAACGTTATGTACTTTTTATTTCTTTATTTATTATAATGCTGTCATTTAAAAAAAATGCCTACTTATGATAATAATAATGAATGAGAATAAAACGAGGTAAAAACGCCGAAAATATCACGTTTCTTGTATAAGGGCCCCCCTTTGATTTTTAATTTAATTTTATTTTTATTATTTGTTGTTATATCGCCAATAGATAAACACAGTCTGTGAAAGTTTCAATTGTCTACCTATTACGGTTCATGAGATGCAACCTGCTGACGGACGGATGGACAGTGAAGTCTTAGTAATAGAGTTCCCTTTGGGTACGGAACCCTAAAAACAGAAATATTTAAAAAAAGTGATTTTTTTATAAGAAAAATAGGTAAACACTACTTTCTACAAAGCCACGGGAATCTTGTAAGAAAATGGAAATGACAAAAACCCGAGGTTCAGTTTGATGCTCTTTTGTCATAGCGTCACTGGAAAAATCTTAAAAACCAATAATCGTCTGTAAGTTCCATATGTAGCTACTTACATTTGTATATGTAGAATGCGCTAACTTGCATGTACGAACATAAATATATACATATATACTTTCCTTGCGTCTGTCTTTTATTTTTGCCATGATAAGCACCATTTTCAATTATCTATATGTTTGTTAAATGTAGTGTGTGTCAAATAACGTTGCTAAGCTGCTCATTAAAAATCTCATGAGAAAACAACTAAAAGTTTTCTATTTCTTCGAAACAATCGACAGAAAACTAGTGAAGTCCGTGACATGTTCCGTTCTACCTGAGCACTGGGTAAAGTTCTAGTTTAATGCTTTCACCGTGTTTGCATGGGTAAATATAAAAGCAGCGCATAGACAAAAGTAAATAAAAATACGACAGATACCTTTGAGTTTAAGTAAGCGTTTTAAACTAAAATATTTACTTGAAATAAAAACTCTGCATTTTTAGTAGTGATCTGGGAAAAGTGTCAATTTAAATGCTTTATGTTATTGTATCGGAAAAAACCTGCCCCAAGGTAACAATGTATTAGATTAGATTAGATTCGTAGAGGGGTGTGTAGGCGTCAGCCTCGCAATCACCGCGACCTAAAAGATCTATTGTGAGTCCCCGTTGAATTTATTCCCTTTCTAGGTTCAGACTGTTAATAAAGTCTAGGATCCTTCTGGGATTGAGGTTCCGTACGTAGTTAGGTGTAGGAAAAGCATGTTCGAGATGGAGTAGTCTCCGCCTGGTCAATGCTTCGCAGTTGCAGTGCAGGTGCTCCGAGGTTTCATGAGCATCCTGGCAAAAGCGGCAGGATGAAGTCTCAGCCAAGCCCATCTTGTTAAGGTGATACCTCAAGGGGCAATGGCCTGAGAAGAGCTCTGTAATTATTTTGAGCTCTGTTTTCTTGAGGAGTAATAGTTCTTTTGTTTTTCCTCCAGAGGTGTCGATAAACTTTTTTGCCTGACGAAGTCCTTATAGCCTTTCCCAGTATAGGGATTTTTGTTTGTTCTCCCAATTATTTAGGGCAGCTTTGAGGTAGCACTTTGAGGTGCCACAGAATGGCTCCGGTCCGACAAAGGGAGTTTCCGCTCCTCTTTTGGCTAGGGCATCAGCAATTTCGTTGCCTTTATGGCCCTCATGTCCAGGTACCCACATGAGGATAACTTTGGTTCCTCTTGATAAATCTTTTAGGGTTTGTAGACACTCCCAGACTATCCCTGACTTGATGGTGTAGGACTTTAAGGCCTTAAGGGCAGCTTGACTGTCCGAGAGAATATTAATAGTTGAGCCATTTATGGCTCTTTTAATGCAGGTATTGGCGCATTCTTCTATGGCCAATACCTCGGCCTGGAATACGGTAGGGGTAGAGCCCAGGGCCTTTGATATATGGCATCTGGGGCCTTATACGTCCAGTCCGACTCCACTGTTCGTTTTTGAACCGTCTGTATACCACACCATCGATCCTTGTTGAACGGACGGTTTAGTGGAACGCCATTCCTGTCGGTTTCCTAAAACCGCATCGAATGGTCTTACAAAATCCACCTTGGGTGTGATTATATCAGATATTGTCGTCATTTGCTCAAAGCGTATCTGTTTTAAGATACTTAAATGACCAACCAGATTCCCTGGTTTTAGCTGTTTCTCCTTTTGCAGTCTAATAGCACTGGAGATTGCTTCCTTTTTCACCTGCAGATGTACGGGTGGAAGGTTTAGTAAGGCTTCCATGGCTGCTGTAGGACAGGTCCTCATGGCACCAGTTATTCCTAGACAGGCAAGCCGTTGTGTTTTTTGAAGCAGAGCCTCAGCCTTCTTTTCATTAGTTTTTGGCCACCATGCGAGGGCCGCATAGGTGACCATGGGTCTAACAACCGTGGTGTACATCCAGTACATCATTTTTGGCTTCAGACCCCATGTTCTGCCAATGAAGCGACGGCACGTGTAGAGAGATCCTATCGCTCTTTCCGTCACTCTAGACAGATGCGAATTCCAAGAAAGTTTCTTATCTAAGGTGACCCCCAGATATTTGACTTCTTCTGAAAATATCAATTCCGTGCTATCGAGAAGAGGAGCCTTTAGTGATAGCTTTGATCTTCTCGTGAACGGAACGATAACCGTTTTGTTTGGGTTTACACTGAGGCCTTTGGTTAAGCACCAAGTGCGGACTTTAGAAAGGGCTTTTTGCATGAGGTCTGATATGACTTGGTCATGCTTGCCCCGTATCGTGACTACTAGGTCATCCGCGTAGCCTTGTACGGTAAAACCCGAGCTGGTCGGCTTCTCTAAGAGATCATCAATCACGATCGACCATAGGAGTGGAGAGAGAACTCCTACTTGCGGGCAGCCTTTAGCTGCAGTGATCGTGACTGAACAGTTTCCTAGGGTAGTAGTTATCCTCCTGCTTCTAAGCATGGAGTCTATCCAATTAACCGTGGGCTCGAAGCCCTTGTCCTCGGCAGCTGATTTAAATTGCTTCGAAGGAGGTGTTATCAAAAGCACCTTCTATGTCTGCAAATGCACATAAGGCCACCTCTTTTGCTTCAAGAGCTTTTTCGAGGTCTTTAACCAAAGTGTGGATGGCAGTCTCGGTAGACTTGCCTGCTTGAATAAGGCGAATTGCTTAGAATGAAGAGGTGATTTAATCAAAACTTCACTTCGAATATGTAGGTCTAGGATTTTTTTCCATGGATTTAAGTAAAAATGACGAGAGACTAATGGGTCGGAACGATTTGGCTAGAGAGCTAGCTCTTTTCCTGCTTTGGGTATGAAATACCACCCTGACGTCTCTCCAGCATTGGGGAATATACCCAGAGCGTAACTGGCTCGAAAAATGTTTGTAGTGGAACAAGTATTTCTTCAACCCCTTGCTGTAGTAAGGCAGGAAAGATGCCGTCCCCCTCCAGAAGATTTAAAGGTTTTAAACGTACCAACGGCCCATCTGACCTTGTTAGGAGTGAAGATTCTCCCCGAAAGGCCTTACTCACTGTTAGAGACCCTGTAATTGCCCACCTCAATTGGGTCTGGAGCTACTATTCCTTGAACGGGACTGGTAAAGTCGGGAAAGTGAGTTTCTAATAAGAGCCTGACTGTTTCCTTCACAACTCTCGGTATAGTTTCCATCTTCTTTTTGAAGTGAGCAATATACCATTCGTGTGATCCTTCGAAAGTACCTTATGGAGCCTGGTAGCTACGGGCAGTTGATCTATGCCATCGCAGAAGGTCCGCCAGATTCTTCTTTAGATCTTCTTAATTCTATGTTATATTCCGTTAGAGCCTTTTTATATTCTCCCCAGGTACCAGAGAGCTTGCTCTTTTAAATAGTTTTCTGACTTCTTTTCTTTTCAAACTCAGTTCCCTATTCCACCAAGGTACGTGCCGATTACAAGTCTTTTGCTTCAAAGGGCAGCTGTGCTCGAATGAAGTCAGTACAGCCGTTTGTAGCTGCGTAGTGGCTGAGTCCAACTCCTCCGTTGTGCTAATGCTACTGCCGGGAGAGTTAACTACAGCCTTAAGATGTTGTCGATAGAGTTCCCAGTTAGTTAATTTAGGGATTCGGTACTCTAGACTTGAGTTAAGTGCGGCTTCTATATCGAACCTGATATGTCTGTGATCGGACATGAAATCTCGTTCGATACGTGCCACCTGCTTATTTTTGTGCTTATGAACATACTGGCAAGTGTTAGGTCCAGTACCTCTTGTCTGATAGTGTTCATAAAGGTTGGCTTATTGACCTCGATTTAGTATCTCTAAATTATTAGATATTAGAAAATCGTGGAGGTGCTCACCCCTGATGTTGTATCCGTGCTGCCCCATAGCGTGTGATGTGCGTTCGCATCGCATCCAACGATAAATTGCTTTCCTCTTCATTTGCAGTAGCTGATGAGTCTTTTTAGCTCTGTAGGGAGGTAGTGTATCCGCATCTCCAGGAAAATAGACTGAGGTCACTACTACCTCGTGACTACCTCCCGGAGTTGGTACCTACGGAGAGCTACTGCAACTACGTCCCTCGAAGTGAACTGCGAAAGAGAATAAAATTTAGATTAGTGTTGAGCAGCAATGCTGCCCTGGATATTCATGCTCATTACTATAAATTAACTTACATGATTTTGTGGGAAATCCTTTAATGCGGCCTTGATGTACCCAGGGCTCCTGTATGAGCGCCAGACTAAGTTTCTCCGAGACAAATCTCCTGCTAAGCACGTCTGATGCCGCTTTGGCATGATGGAGATTTATCTGGAGGCAACTTAGATGATGATTAGTCATGACTTGATGGCTTTTATGGCCGCTAGCAGCCTTGATAGGAGATCCTTTCGGATTTCCTTTTTTGCCCTGCTTCGCACGGGCAGGAGGAGGCTTCTTCTTAGTGCCTTCGGACTTATTTGCGGAAGTCCCACGGCTTAGCCTCTGTTGATCCGACTGCTTTACCGGGGCCAGCGTTAGCCTTGACAGAAAGTTTAGGCCTGCTGGCTCCTGATGTCGATGGCTGAGGCTCATCAGTCAGAGTTTTAATTTGACCTTGGCCATCCCCAGCCTCCCCACAGTCTTTACTGCCCCACCCTTGGGCCTAAGTTGGACTGAGCCGAACTTGTACCCAATTGTGTAATGAGCCTTTTTTAGCTCCTCATGGACGTATGGTCCCCAGGAGAAGGTTAGCTCTGTTACGTGTGGTTTTGTGTCTTGCGTAACACAATCCACTCTGACACCTTTAACCCCGCATTCTGACTCTCGATGTAGTCGAGAATCAAGTCCGTAGGGTCCTCAGCGCTATTGGGAAAGTATCCCACAAGAACTTGTGGGCGAGGAATTTCACTTTCCTCGACCAGGACAAGGTTGGCTCCTTCCAGGGTTTTAGCTCCCCAACTACACCTTTTAGCCACGTCACGGTGTCCTGATTAGCGCAGTTGATGACCATCCACCCTGGTCTAAATGTGAGCCAGGAATCTTGGCTTCAGGGGGCTTTGTTTTCTAGCCGCGACCTCTCTCAAGATAGCACTCTGTACGGACTTCAATTGATCCATGTTGAGTGCCACCTCAGGATAACCGACGGGAAGAATACCCACCCGAACGCTATCTGCAACCTCTTTATAAGAGGCTGCTTACGCAAAGGGCTGGAGAACGTGCTTCTTTGAAGGATTCTCCGTTGCTGCCTTGCTGCGTTTAGCGCTAGGTTGCTCCACTTCAGGAGAAGAGTCGTCAGAGCGAGTCCGTTTTTTAAGACTCTCCTCATTCCGCTGTTCTATCTGAAGTGCAGCAATCCTTCTAGCCTCTGCCTCTGTGTGGCCATGTTTTAAAAGCCATTTAAACCTTTTTTTGGCCGCGCCACTGAACTTTGGCTTGCGCTCTTATGGATGTGGGAACTTCAGTATTCCGCTGTCCTGTTGGCTATGGTCTGGTGATCTAAGGAGATCCTCCTCGTCTAGGGGGAGTGTATCCATCGCATAGCCGTCAGATGAAGGACTTGTAATGTCCTGGAAATTTTCGGGTTCGTTAAAAGCCCCGGATTGGGTTTTTGGTACATTTAGAGGTGCACCTCCCTCAGAAAAATCGGCTTATATATTTTGGTTCCCACGAGTATGCTCGGAAAGGTTGGTCATCTCAGCAGAGCCGGCATGCCGAGATAAGGCTAAGGTTGAAACCGGAGGTCGCCTGGTATCCGGAGTCCATCGTTATAAGACACACTCACGCAGGGCCATTCATCCCATAGGCACGATTGTTTACACCTGGGATTGCGGGTTTTATCGAGTTTTCCTCTCTAGATCTGCCGTATTCAGTCAGGTAGCCAGCTGCACCCCAGGGGATGCCCACAGCTGCCTGTGCAGGAACACCTCGGGTAGGATGTGACTCTTCGTCACGTACGGACGGTCTTGACAGAGTGCCTTGCATGGCAAGGTCCTCCCCCTGGTAGGCGTTAACGTAATTTAATCACCTTTACCTTGTTCCCTGCAATGTATAGTTGAAATTATAACATTTTGGGTATAGCAAATATTGAAATATGGGTTTTAACATGGTTGGTGTAACAAGTATGCAAAAAAAAGTAAAGGATGAAGATAAGTGGTTGCAGGTGTCGTATTCCTGAAGTCTCAGTGTTCTATATAATGAAAATGAAAAATATCTCTTACCATTTCTTACCAGCCCCTTTGTATTATTTTGTTATTATTAACAAGAAAAGATTTTATTTAACTATAATAATTAAATATTGCAATAACTCATTAATTTTGCAAGTGAGGCAAACCCGTTTCGGTATAACAAACATTGTATTTCCTCCATTCAACACACTGGGGTATAGCATATGCAAAACAATTTTATCAGTATTCGCTATTAACAGTGCTGTACTTAAGCAAAAGCTCTTCAAAATATATTCCTCTGAAATTTAGTATGTATAAATTCGCAATGTATACTTGATGACACGAAAAAACTAATAAAACAATTACTAAACGGCTCTACTTTAAGCGTGCCTTATATACTTATGGCTGCGATAAGTAAACTTCATACGAATACTTTATCAGAAATTAATTTCAGTTTAATCGCGACAATCTCCTGCTTTATAAACAAGCTCTATACAAAAATTTCTTGAAATCAATTTAATTAAGGCAATATTAATGAAACTCCATTATCCAAACGGGATGAAGCCTTTAATCACAAACCTGGCTTGGATAAATCTGTCCCATGGCACAACGACTTGTAAGATATTTCCTTAGCTTTCCTTATCTCTTCGGTGTATGTACTTAGCTGGTAAAAAACTCGTTATAAATACTGGTCAATTTCAGCCCATTAAAGTTTTTCCTTTCTCTGTGTAGCCAACTTCAATAGCCGTTTTCAATAGAACGAACATAATTGTATTTAGATCGCTAACCTAGTTCTAAACAGATAGTAGTATGATTAGCTAAGCCAGATCCCAATTTTGTGTACTGTGGCTATCTATATTTTTCTCTTGTGACATTGTTGAATGTTGAGCGTAATATGCGGTGGTCTGAAATAAAGATTTTATTGTAGGCATTTCAGTTTGGAGACATGTTCGAACAAACACAGGGTGAATTTTATCATTAAAAAAAAAATCTTAATATGTATATAAAAAATCTTCTGTTACTGTATACATACAATTTTTTATTTGCCTAGGTGAGTACTATCACCTGCTGCTGTGTTGACCTGCAAGTCGCAAACACCCTGTATATTTGCCTTTTTGAAAAAAATGTAAATTAAGTTCAAAAATGGGACCAATCGGGCAACTTCTCCGTAGGGTTACCACACACAAAATTTGGTACGTGTACTTTCATAGATAAGGTAAATAAAATTTCAAAAATGGACTAAATCGGGTTACCTCGCAGGGTTGACATATTTATTATATATTTGGGTACTTCCTGATAACGGGTCCTCGTAGAGTGCTTCACTCTTTCAACGTATGAATGTATGCACACACACCCATGAACACACACGCACACACAGTTAGTGAAACCCTTAAGTACGAAATCGCGCGATCTAGTCAGATAGTATCTTAGATATTATGCATCTCTAACCACCCTACCCCTACCCAATCCATCTAAGTATAAATATTATCGCGAGCAACGCCGACAGGCTCCCCCTAATACCTATATACATATATATTGTCGAAGAAATCATTCAAATATTTTTTAAGTGGGCAATAAGTGAATTATGTTTATTTTACTTACTTAAGTTAACTTTTTCATTATATTTGCGGTTTATAGAACTTTGTGTTTGTATGAAAATGACTTTGTTTTGTTTTATTTATGTGAACCCTACAAGTACATATGCATGAAATTAATAATTTTACTTCTGATACCTACACCCTTCTCATTTATTACAGTCAGCAAGCAAAATGAGTCTTAATTCTCGAAAGTCACAAGATTATTTAAATAGAAACACCATCCCCCTTGGAAAACAATATTCCGTTATTTTGCAAGAAATGAATTTAAAATTTGTAGTAATTCTTTTGAAATGAGCAGTAAAAAAAAAAGCTCGAAGGTAATGTCGTCCGCATCTCTACTAATAAGCGTTATTATGATGACTTAACGTTTCTATATAAGGCGTCTTAAAAGCTCGAACTATTCTGTAAAGTAGACAGTTTCTAGATAATGTTTTGTATATACATATATGTATAGTACATAGTGCTGGGACATCGGAACAGAACATCGATATTCACCATCGATGTTGACATCGCCCAAAGAGCATCGATGTGACGATTATATCGATCATATAACATCGATATACATACCACATCGATGTTAATGAACAAACGTCTGACTAGTAAATCATAGAAAAAATGCCGTGGTTTTCAGTTTAGAGTTTTTTTACTCTCGTCGTTATTTATAACTTAATAAAAATAACAAAAACAAAACAAGTACTTCATTATCAATTCTAAATTAAAAGTTTCCTAAAAATAACGCATAAATGAATTAAATAAAAATGAAAAATTGCAGGTCCCAAATCTACAGACTAAAGAAACAATAACCGGCAAAGGCGTTTTCCCTGCAAACGGTTTCTCTTTAAGACCTGATAAGCCAAGATATATAAGTTGGTGACGCTGCCATTATCCAAAGGATTACTATGAAGCGGTTCCAAAGGAGCGCTTAAATAAAGGGGTATTTTCGATTGCCTACGTTACGAACTTCCTTCCGATGCTTCTGTTGTTTTTTCAATCACAAAGCGGATGTTATTAGCACATAAATTGAACTTTGTTGTGCATGAAAAATAAGTTGCAGGCAGACGTTTTCTTAAGAGACCTATGCACGGCCACGCATGTTGGCCAACACAGATTTGACCGTGTGGGGCCTGTTTGTGGTGTGACACGTATGTCAAGCGGTTGGACGAAAATTAAATAAGTTTGATTTTTAGTGGCGGGGCTACGTGTTTGACAACTTATTGAACCGTTTACGGCGATGTTTGTCACGCATTCGTCATTGGTCTAACGAAGAAATGATAGCAATTAATAGTTCTAGCAGCTCCTGAAATGTGTTCCTATGCTAATGTTGGACAGCATATTTGACAGTGTGTGGAGAAAAAGCTTTCATGTGCGGCACACTATGTTCGCCGTGTATGGGCCGCTTTAACTAAAATAATAAACAAACCTGTACCTGCTCTCTTGTAGCCTAACTTCGTTGGTCTCCATTGAGTCAGTGACAGCAGTACGATGTATGGTGACTCTGATTGCTTCCTCCCAACTATTTAAAAAAAATTCTGATTGGTTCCACCGAACGATGTTTTCTGTCACCAGCCCAAATCATTCTAAGATCTAATGATGATTAATTGTAACGATGCTTTGAAAGTGAAATGAACAATCACTTCCCTTTCCGTTTTACCACAAAAATTTTATTGAAATATACGTATTTCTTTGTTCAAATCTAGATATATTTTTTGGAATTTTATTTGCTTTTTACAGTAAGCATTTATTCCTTTGCGGTAAGAAGCATGTAATTCCCTAACATCGAAAGGATAACATCGATGTACGTCGATGTTTTAGTGTGGCGACATCGATTAAAAATATCGAACATCAAGGGCCGAAACATCGATGTTTTGAAAACATCCATGAACATCGCCCAGCACTAATAGTACATACATATGTACATATGTAAACTTTAACTGAAAAATCTTTTCGAAATTTTTTATCCCAAAGACCTTTTTCTTAAGTGATAGATACTAAAATTTCTTTATTTAAAAAATCCCAAAAATCCCATCGTTCCTTTTTTTACCTGTCATCAGGGGATGGACGTGCTTATACACATATACCCTTTAAAGGTCAATCATCAGTTTCCTTGATGGAAGTAATTTTGTATTTCAGAGTAAAATCCCAGAACACCCAAGAAGTAATCAATGTACGCATAGTGAGCACCCTCACTATAGAGATTCTCTTCTCCGTTGGAATGAAGCATTTACATTGGTGTGATTAAGTTGAAAATTTCAAGTATCTTATCATTCTTATCACGTTTCATGGAAATATTCATTGAGTCTTAGAAGGAAAATATTTGCGGTGTGTGGAAAAGAATTGTTACAATAATTTTCAAACTAAAAAATATAAAAATATATAATTTTCAAAGCTGACTCTCTCCTTTCTTCCTCCCTTTCATTCCCCGCTTATCCTTCATCTACCTACACCCTCTTATCGATTTCTTCTATATCTTCACTATATCACTCAATCACCCCTTCGCTTTTCCAGCTCTCTTTCCCTCTATCCCTTTTTCTATTTTTAGATATTCTATCACAAATGGGAAAAACAAATTGTAAACAGGGAAGGAGGGTGAAATAAAATCATCTATCATAAAACCGGAGACAGACTTGCAATTTCAATATTACAATTTGCGTTATACCGCAAGTCTCTCTTTATATACTGAGAAATAACATGGTATACGATAGGTGTATACTCAGTTTGTAGAACATTGGAACTCAATATTGAAATTGTGAAAAATGTAGGCGGTATCGAGTATATTGAAATATGACAAACAATAATATTTTAATGCCCGATACTTTTAAAATTTTAAAACCGAATTTTATACAGCAATCTTGTCTGCAACATTTTATATTTGATATTTGACACTTGTCAAGTTGAAGTGTCTATTTCCTTTTTATGTTCTATAGAGACAAGTAATTCACAATACTTGTTCGCATTTTGTGCGTGCGCGGAATTTTCTTAAGTCAAATGTCAAATTAAATGACATAAGGATAAATCAAATGAAAGTTCTCTAATTAATTGCTCTGTATTGTAAGCCGCAAGTGTGTTTCTGATATTTTATATTGCAATTGACATAACCGCAATATCAATATACCAATATTCAAATTGCAAGTCTGTCTCCGGTATAAAGATTTCGCTAATATTTTCCTGCAGATTTTTCCTCTAAAGATAGACCCACATAGTACAGTGAGGACAGAGCTTTAATTACTTCGTTGGGAAGACTTTGAATTGAGGAACTCCAGAGAATATATCGCACTTGGTCCCGTAGAGTGTCATAAGCAAAAATTTTTGGTTACAAGTTCTGACCGTCAATAGGTGGGAAATTTTACAATATTTTATCAGTATGTAATACAGAATTATTACAGATTTTTCCGTTAATTACCGTTATTTTTATAAAAATCTGTCTTGCAGAACATATAGTTTAAAGTTAAGCTCTGCAATACAGTCACAACCTGTGTAAGCAAAAATATTACTTCTTCGAATTAAGAAAAATTATCTGCAACACTGTCGTTACGTCATACAATGCACTTTTACTCGCTAACTACAGAGTTTTTATACCCTAGATGAAATCTTATAGGGTATACTAAGTTTGTCATTCCGTTTGTAATGCACAGAAATAATTGTTGAGTTTATTAATGTACTTCTAGTACTCTCATCTGAGCACCTTTTGATCTGGAACACGGCACGGTAATCACACTACGTGCCGTCAAGATGATTGGGCGTTTTACTTAATTGTCCCGAGATAGGTAGAGCAGCGATGCATATGGAGCAGCTTACTAGCTTTACTCCCAGTGCGGTTCAATGGAGCAGCTTATTAGCTTTACTCCTAGTATAAGTGAACGGAGCAGCTTACTAGCTTTACTCCTAGGTATAGATGAATGGAGCAGCTTACTGGCTTTACTCCTAGGTATAGATGAATGGAGCAGCTTACTAGCTTTACTCCTGGGTAACTGAAACAACTCGTGTTCTGTTGCTACTCACTGACTAACTCACTTACTGACTTCTTTATTCAAAATCACAGTTTATTTATACAATTTTCCACTTAATACTATTGTTATTTTCTTATTACGCTAAACTAATTTCATCACAGCATTTATTCGTATATAATTATTATTTCCACAAAGTGTTTCTTTGTGGCATTCATAAATTAATTTCCGCAAAGCTTTTGCCGGTTTGTTGTTATTACATCACGGTATTCATCGCTTTCACATGTACATACATAAATACTTCCGCAGACCGTTCGCCGCTTTGCTGCTATTATGACATCATCGTGAACCATTGTTTCGTTCACCTGAGTTCTACCGCTGGCGCAAGGTTATCAAATTGCAACTTGTGAATTCTTGCGCGCAGGGGATTGTGCCATTGCCTTCACTTGTTTCTTTATATGATTAAGAAATTGGTGTAGGTCAGTAGCGAGTGACTTTACTGAACTTCCAAATATGTTTGTAGATATATGTTTATACTTGCAGCTGGGAATTGTAATTCTGCATGCAATGAGAATGCTGTAGGTATGTACATTACATATCTACATGTTTGCATTTCTTTATTGATGCATGAATTTTAGAATTCTGCGTGAAGCGAAATCGATTCAGAGATGCATACATGTATGTATATACATGTTTAATTGATGCCAATGGATGCTCTGTATGTAACATAATGATGGTAGAGCAAAATGGATTGGACACCCCCGCATAAAATTAAAAATTATTTTGATTTTTGCATGTCCGTCTGTCTGTCCGTCCCTCCGTCCGTCCGTACGCACGATAACTCGAGAACGCGTTCACTTAGAAAGCTGAAATTGTGTACGCGGACATTAAAAAAAAAAATTAAAATTAAATTCTAAAATGAGACAAATCGGGCATCTCGTTCGTGGGGTTGCCATACAAAAATTTCGTTTTCCACGAAATATTTGGACACTACCTGAGAACACGTCGACATAGAAAGCTGAAATTTGGTACATTGTGTTTTCATAGTAATAGTAAATAAAATATTAAATTTGGACTGATTCGGGCAACCGTTCTTGGTGTTGCCATATAAAAATTTAGGTTTTTTAACATATACTTTGAAAACGATCAGTCTTAGATATTTTTATTGTACTCAAAACTTTTTCAGAATAAGAAATCCTTTAAAATTGGTTATAATCATATTATCTGGCCGACGAGTCGTTCTAGAAATATATGCGAGAAACCAATGTAAAAAATCAAAATTGCTAAAATGGGTAACCATACGAAATTTCATACGTGCATTCATCTAGGGTATCGTAAGAATTGGTCTTAGACCAATTCTAGCTTTTTCACTTCTAATTCCCTAAATAATTCCTGAAATACTGTCATAAATATGATATGCCTACTTGATATAATCCTATGTTCAATTGTTTTTAATTCAATAGAGTCATAGCACGTCATAGCTTTCCTTGTGACAGTTTTGCATCGAGTAAGGACAGCCTACATGGATCTTTTGGAGTTGAAAGAATGTCGCATTATTTTTTTGTAAACAGTCACACAGCAGTTAAGACTATATTGCATATAAAAGCGGGTAAAAATATGCCATTATGTCTTTTTGTACCCAAATATGACTCTATTACAGAAGTCATTTCAGTATTCAGTTGTCAGTGTTTGGAACAGGTGCCTTATCTGGAGTCTTAATTTGACGGTTACAATAGCCATATTTTATAATTTAATGGTTGCTAAAGCCCGAAAACCAGAAATAAAAAAATTTACGAATAAATTGGTCCAACAAGACGAAGAAAATTTTATATATTAAAGTTATAGTGACACCGAGTACCGCTGCATACACACACACAGCCATATTCGACAAAACTCTTAATAAACTTTTAAGTTTCAGAATACCGCTCCTAAACAAGATTCCACCAGCTATTCCGGAAAGAAAATTAAAGAATTTATTATACTTTTGCAAAATGAATTTAATTAAACCAAAATATAAGATAAGAACTTTTATTATAATTTAAAATAATCACTTTGAAATTGTTTAATTTAATTTTTTCGTTTTTTAAATTTATGTTACATTATATAATTATTGAATAAAAGTATTTAAAACAAGGTGATGATTCTTAAGAAAATTTCTGCAAAAGTGACCCATTTTGAGAAAATGAAGAAGTTTTTTGTGCAAGAGTTTCGTCAAAATAGAAAATTCAGAATATAAAGGATAATAATATATTTTTCTTACTTCAAGTGTAGAAAACATTATATTTAGTGATTGGGCATATGGGAAATTTTCTAAGGCTAAAACGATATAGCACTGGTGTGCAAAATACAATCTGAACATAAGAAACGCGATTTTCTCGAAATCACATATTTCGAGATATGACTCTCTACGGGATCAAGTGCGATATGTCGTAGACAGTTGACCTAACTTAGCACTTTATGAAAAGACTAAGTACTTCATGAAATGTAGACAGATAGTGTAGCAGTTTGCGCTTAATGCCGTTTTACACAAATTGTCTGACATTTTTCGTTCCTTCATGAAGTGCTACAAGCACTTGAGGGATGAACGGGTTGGTACCGTACAGACCTGCGAGACACCAGCCGAAGTGTGTGTGGCTGTATGTGCCAGCCGTGTGTGTGTGTGTGTGTTTGAAGGAAGAATAAGATAAGTATTTTTTATTTGTTAATTTATAGTTTTAGATTCTTTGTGTGTTCTCTTTTTGCGCTTTTTAGGAAACATTTCATCGAGGGATCAGGATATGTGAACCTAGTAGCATTTACTTAGTCATTTTGAAGGCTTAAGGGATTATTGCCGCTGCGAGCAAATATACTTTGGTGTGGGATTCAGTAATGTATTGCTATTAAGGTGAAATGTTTAAAATTGCCGCAAAAGGATTCCTGGTATGTGGACGGAACAAATATGTTCACGTTCTGGTTTTCCTTATTCTGCCATTATTTTAATTAAAATTTTCTCTTTGGTAACATTAAGTATTTATTGGTGATTCCCCAGATCTTTTGTTCCTTTCCTGTGGTGTGCCTCAGGGGTTTATTCTTGATGCTTTATTATTAGTTTATATATAATGGACTTTCATGAAGTGTATCATTATGTGAATGTGTACCTATATGTATTCAAAAAATTTCGAAAGGTCTCATCGAATGTGTTAACTGTGAGCTTCAAAGAATTTATTAAGACGAAATAATATCATATGGCTTTATTTTACATTTCGAAAGCGAAATAAGATTTCTGTAAAAGTTCCATACATTTGGCTTGTACAAAAGCTGACAAAAAAGTTTTGTTGAATACTTGCGAAATAAAGTATGGCATTTTTTCCTAATTGAGAGAGTAATGAGAGAACTAAAATCATATATATGAGATATTATAAATAAAGAAAAAAAACTTTGAGTGTTGCTATATTTTTTTGTGCAAAATATAAAGAATTAAATTTCATGCAGCATGTGATTCAGAAAAATCGGTTGTTACGTTCTCGAGATATGATAGTACCAATTTACATAAAGTAGCTCCTTATGATATCTTAATTCATTTACGTCGTGTAGGTATTTTCTCTTCTTTAGATTGTTTGTACTTTTGGAGTGTGGAGTGCATGCACGCTTAAATCAAAATCCCATATGCATCCATACATCAATGTAAAATTTCGTATCCTCCAATAATCTTATTTTACATTTCAAGGAATAGAACTTTGCCCAGTGGTTTCTGTAAATCTTAGGAAAATAAATTTATATTTCATCAGCAGTCACAAGATTTTACCCGCTTCAACTTTAAAAGTAGAAGAAAATGGGTTGACAAACAAAGAGAATTCTAAAAGCTCCTGCTGTATAAAACTAAGTTAGCTCGCTTTGTCCAAATCTAATACAAATCTCACTAATTAAGATTTCTGTCAGAAACTTGTCAAACTAGTTTTGAGAATTGAAAAAAAATGGATATTGTAATTCAGTAGTTCGGTAGTTCTCTGATAATTATGCCGCACAGAATAAGAATGCATATGTAATCATTCCTTAATATACTTTTTCTATATCTCCAAAATATTTAGAAAAAGCTAGAAATCTCTCTTTGGAAACTGGAAGCTGAATTTAATTGATGAAGAAATGCGATTGACATTTAAAAGTTAAAAAATTAATTGTCTCGTTAAAAAATTATCACTATTTTGAAATTAATATACTGTTTAGGCTCATCACCAATCAGCCTTGACATATATTTAGCTTTTTAAACAAAGTTAGTAATTTTACGTTAGTCATATGACAGACATAAGTAATTCACACAAAATGATAAATTTGTGCCGAAATTTTGTTTTTCAATCAGATCTAATTACGAGCACACAATGTTAACCTGCAAATGTTTTTTTTATCAGAGCTGCCCGGCACGCGGTTAGAAAATAAAAAACAATTAATACTTCGGCAGGTGAAAATTTGTGCTGTGCACGAAAAAATATAATAATATTTTTTAATTTCCTATGTTATAACGTAACTTGATTTTGAGTGTGGGATAGTGGATCCCAAATATGTATTGGCATATTACATAAATAATAATTTGTACCCCAAATGGGGCACTTGAATTATAAAAGCGTTCAATTGAAACAGCTATTAAGCTGAGTTAAGCTATACATCTAGGTATTGTAACTTGATGAGGACATCTTTTCCTAGGTCTTTTTCGCCTAACATATATATACCTCCGCATACAAGAAGAACAAATTTAGTATTATAAATACCGAATTTTTGTAATTTGCAAATCGATGTTATTTTTTTTATTTTTTAAATGTAGTAGGGGAAGGTGGGCCTGAAATTGAAATTTTTCAAATAAGCTGTTATTAGGAGATCAGCTGAGTTCTGATATCTCTTAACTGTTTAGGCAGAACAACAATTTCGGCTAATGGATTTTTGTGTTCGGCATTGACAACAGTTGTAGTTTTCATAGAAATTCGCTGAAGGAAGTAAATCTTTCGCCCAGGTAATAAA
Organism: Dioctria linearis; assembly: GCA_963930735.1. Lineage (NCBI taxonomy): Eukaryota > Metazoa > Arthropoda > Insecta > Diptera > Asilidae > Dioctria > Dioctria linearis. The sequence goes on from OZ005740.1 coordinate 61,161,503, forward strand.
TGTTTCTCGTTTCCGAGTTGATTAGGTGGAGAGGTGATAAGTAGTTGTAGCTTTTAACTTGAAGTTGCGTTGAAAGCTGCCAATTAGGGGGTTGGGATGTTGAGAGATCTTCTCAAGTTGTTTGACCGCGAGAGAAAGGAGATAGTGCTCGATTGGAGTGATGTTTGCACTGTCATCCAAAAAGGTGTTGGAAAAGTAGTGTCCGCCAGGTTTTCTGTACACTGCTGTACAGGCCATTAGGATCTTTCTTTCGAGGGCGCTAATTTGCTTCATATAGGATCGCGAAATGGTGTGCCGAATGGGGAAGCAATAGCATATGATTGGGCGGATGAGCTGTTTATATATAAGCAGCTTTGTATCTTTCGGGAGACCGTTTCTCCTTCTGATAATAGGGTTGAATAGGGAGTAAGCGTAATTTGCTTTCCTCATGGTTAGCTTGGCGTGGTTGTTGAATTTCAACAGATTATTGAAAGAGACACCAAGATATTTGGCGTTCTATGAAGGCTGGAGCTTTTTGTTATTGACTGCAATTTCTATGTTGTTGGCTCGTTTGGCGAGATTGGGTCTTCCCCTTGTGGAGGGGTTTCGGATGGAAATCATTTCAAATTTGTTAAGGTTGATTTTGATGCCCCATTTTCTGTAGAACTCGTCAAGTTTGAGGACATGCCGCTCCACTTTGGTAGCAGCGAAATTGGATGACATGGAGTGGGCGTACGTAAGGGAGTCATCAGCATAAAGTAGTGTGGTAGAATTTGAGTCGTTGGCAGGCTGGTCATAGGTGAAAAGATTGAAGAGATTTGGTCCGAGGACCGGACCTTGGGGGACACCAGCACTGACTGATATAGCCTGAGATTTGAGATTGTCAATTTCTATGTAGAAATTCCGGGATGACAGAAAGCTATGTATAACCCGGGTGAGATAAGGCGGGAACTCGAGGTTTATAATTTTCAATATTAGCCCGTTTGTCCAGACTGAGTCAAACGGTTCTCTGCTGGGGATTGAAGCCGAATTGGGTATCTTGCCTGATATTTAGATCGAGGCAGGTATTTTCAATATGTTGATGGACTATTTTTTCGAAAAGTTTGCCCAGGTTTGACAAAAGAGAGATTGGCGGAACTCATTAAGGTTTTTCGATTTTCCTTTTTTGGGAATAGGAACTATGCGCGCGGTTTTCCAGAATCAGGAAAGTAAGAATTATTGAGGCAATTATTGAAGATAATTGTCAGAAATTCTATGGCGACAAGTGGGAAATTTTGATGACTTTGTTTGAAATGTTATCAGGGCCGGCGGACATTTTATCTCTGATAGTCTGATTAGGGCGAAAACGTGAGCAGGATTTTAAAAGATGCTTAAATCATCCGGATTTAAAGTCGTGTTTGTGGAATTAAAGATTGTGGCGGAGGATCCCACTGCCTGTGCAGTGAATTCATCAACGGTCGAGTCTACATTGGACCTAAAATTTGCATCGCTTAGATATGAGTTGTCTTTGAAAGTGGATTGGAAATATTCCGCGAAGGCGGTGCATTTTTTGTGGGGGAGGTTGTGAGCATTCGAGCTACTAAAGATGGTTTTGGGGAGTTTTGCTTTCCTGTTGCAGATCCTATTTATGTCCAGAAAGCAGTGTGGACCGGGTTGAATGGAGGCCAGTTTATTCCTAAACTCTTGATCGAGAAACATTTTCGTTTGTTCCTCAATAATTGTTGACAAGCTATTAATTTGCGATAACACGTTTCTGTAGGCTGGCTTGTGGCTATTAAGGGTTCGGTGAAAAATACGGCTAAGTATTTTTCGAAGTTTCTGCCTAAATTTATATAATTTTTGCAGTTGAGGCGGGAGATTTTGGTATTTGTATTGCTCGGCACTACACTGGAAAAGAAGGCGACATTTCCTTCAATGGCGTTGTTGAGGAAGTCAATATAGAAGTCAATTTCCAAGTTCGTAAGATTCCGTTGCGAGTCAAGGAGATTTCCTGCTAGAAATTGAGAGAGCCTGTCTTGGAATTCTTGCCAGTCAACGTCTTTGAGTGTGGTTGAGGCTTGAGGGTCTGAAGTCAAAATATTTAAGGGTTCGCTGGGTGTGATTGAGAGTTCGACTGCCAAGTGATCATATTCAGTGATATGCGCTGTACAAACGTAATTTGAGAAACGGGAAGTTGATTAATAAGATTAGAGGTTGCGATATAGAAGTCAAGAGTTGACCCAGATCGCGGGAAGGTCGGAGTATCCTGCGAGACGACGACGAAATCAGGGGTGGTGTTACAGAAAAGTCAGTCATGTACTGCCTTGCCTAACGGACTTCGACAGAGTCATTCCACAATGGGTGCCTGGCGTTGAAATCACCACCAAGTACCGTGTAAGTGAAATTGTCCGAGATTTGAGCAATGCTGTTCATGTTGCTCTGGATATCAGCTCCTGTGGCGTGGCATCTATTATATAGGGCGATTAAGAGAAGAGATTCGTATGTCACGAAGCTCTAACTTGACAGTAGTGCATTCCATATTGGAAAGGTTACTTATTTTCACCTCTTCGAATTTAAAATTTTCCTTAATGAGAAGGGCAGTGCCTAGGGTTGTCTCCGATTTGTCCTGACGGATGAAGTTGTAGTGTTCAAAAGCTAACTTATGTCTCTGAGTGAGGAGAGTTTCAGAGAGGAATATAAGTGTGGGTTTATGCTCAATGAGGAAGAGATTTAGTGCTGCTCTTTTGCTGTGCCTTACCAGCGAATTGAAGTTAAGTGACACGATTTTCAGCTTACTGAATTGCCTAGACATAGTCCAAATGCAAATTGAAGGTAAGCTGCTTTGTTTTCCGATATGGAAGAGAGCTTCCTGTATTTAGCAAGGAAATTATTGATTTTGCCCATAAGGATGAAAAGGTCGCAGCCAAATAGCGACTTGGCTTCTTTGGTGCAGAAATCGTCAATTTCAGACACTCTTGGTTTTCTAGGAGCTGCCTTGGGGGCAGACCTAGGTGCTGCTTGAGGCTTGGGATCTGTGGGTTTGACAGAATTGTTATTATTAGACATGTTTTTAGAGATTACCTGGCGAAAGATTTACCTGTTGCACATAGTTCCTTGTGGTTTCCTTCACGAAGTCTTCACGTTGGCGACGCTCCTCGGTGTTCTTGGCACGTTGTTGTACTACCTCCTTGTACTTGGGGCAGCCTCTGTAACTGGCTGAATGTCCTTGGGGCAGCCTCTGTAACTGGCTGGATGTCCTTGGGGCAGCTATGTAACTGGCTGGATGTCCTTCAGCTTTATAGTTGACGCAATATGGGGCACCTTCCTTCTCGTTATTAGTCTCGCATTGTCCTGGTAACTGTACATTTCTGCACTTCACGCATCTGTAGTCGACCGCGCAGTTCCTCGCGACGTGGCCGAAAGCCTGGCAACGCTTGCACTGTGAGATTCCAGAAGCGCGGTATTTTTCCCAGTAAACGATCTGGCTCAGACGGCAAATTGTGCCATTATAAATTTAATATCGTAATTAACCTCCGAAATTAATTACGAAGGAATTCGATTCCTTGCTCCTGGGCGTTTTAAAATGCGTCACAGAGTTAATTGTGAATCCACGCAATTTTTCAACGAGTGCTGCCTTCACATCCTCGGCCTGGTAATTATGCTGAACTCCTCTCAGCAGGAGTGTCGTCGTCCTGTCACACTTAGGCTTGAACGTATAGTTCTGCACTCCGATGTATTTGATAATGCTGAATAGCGTCTTGTGGTCGTCCTGTGAGATTGGCTTAATAATGCACTTGGTGCCCTTTGCCGTCTTTATGTAAAATTTGGGTCTGCTTTCTAGCTTATCCAGGTTGCTCTTAAATGCTCTGACGTTCAGATTCTGGCATACAATTGGTGGGGGTCTCACCGCCTTTACTACCTTGGCCGCAGTTTCTTTGGTCTGGATCTCAAATTCGTTCCGGTTTCCAAGAATTTGGTAGAATCCACCAGAGTTCTCCTCCCCGGGCGGTTGCTGCTTCGATCCGGATGGCTTCCTCTTGGCTGGAGCTCTGCAAGATTGAGGAGACGTCTCTGAGCTATTCCTTGCTCTTCGTTTGTTGTTTTCCACAACAGTGAAATTGTTTTCTTCCTGAGACGATTCCGAACTCGATGAGGATAACTCGGTTGAGTCATTGGTCATTTCCAAATCGGTGGCTGTTTCATCGGTAACAACAGGTGGAGACGAGACATTGTCATCGAACAAGTTTCTTGTTCCTTCCTGTATGGTGACTTCCGGGAGGTAAAGTTCATACTTAGTGTACAACCTTTTTAGGGTGCTGTCAATAGCGGCAATAAGTGCCCTTTTTTCGGCTTCAAACCCGAGATTTTTATTACTTATGTAAATTTCACTCATTATGTGTGTCCTTCATCACTGCAATTTATTTAATAGTTTAATTGTGTCTAAATGTGTCTATATCACAATGTGTCTCTATCACAATCACCACACTTAAAACTTTATATTTAACAGTATGTGTGTCTATCACTTATAGAAACACAATAGGAATTGTGTCTGCCGGTGGCGTTAACAATGACGCCCGCATCATTTTGTGAAAGCTCATACTTGTCACGCTGTGACGTCATCGTAGACTTCGAAATGAGAATGATTTTCTCTGATTGTCAGCTGCCATTTTGGATATGTCGAAAGACCTGGATGCAGCTGATAACGAACGGTAAGATTTGAATTTTGAATATTTGTTTATAAATTTATTAATAATTTTGTACGTTTGTAACAACTGAAGTGGTTCATGAAGTAAATGCTGACCGTCAGTTCTAAAGATTTGCTGCTGTCGTGAATCTGACTTGTTTGTCAGTTCTTATGTAAATATTTGGATGATTCTTATCAGTAATAATTTTTGATGCGGTAGAACTGACGTGTAGCAGCTTTCTCTCCAATATTGCAGTAATTTGATGTTGCGTCTATGTAGCAACTTGAGTTTGTTCAACTTGCAGATGTAGATCGATCTAGGGTAGACTGTCATTGATAGATTGGTTTGACAGTTTTTTGCTGATGCGGAAGAATTTTGTGCTGCAGTCTGCACTGTGGCACTTGTTGTAATTGTGATCTTTTGTCACAACTATTTGATGTGTATAGCTTGTATAGATATACATCTAAGGATGCCTTCAGATGCTTATGAGGCTCGTACTTTTTACTCCGTTGTGGTCGGATGCCAAAGATCGCCTTGTTTTTGGAGTAGATAAGTTTCCAGTCATTTGAACTGTCACCGTTGATATGGTTTGAAAATGTGCTAGGCCATGATTCCTAAGTGTAAGTCTGGCATTTGTTATCAAGAGTGTTTTGCTATGAAAATTCATAGCGAAATAAGTCAGTTGAAATTGACTCAGTTTGCTGCTAAAACTGCAGCTCGAGAATTGAGTGGAAAAGAACTCTTTATGCAAACGAAAAATTTGGAAAAAAAAAGCAAAAAATTTCATTGCAAAAAGAGGGCATTTCATATAAGCAGGAACCGTATAATCGTCAGTACGGCTTGGTTCCTGCCTGCCGTATATGCCAAAGTAAAAAGCCAACCTGACCTCATATATAGACTTAAAATAAATTTTAAGTGCGAGTCATATGAGGCGAAATACTAAGTATTTACTTGAATGCCTAGCGAGATTTAGCCCTATGCGGGACTAGCATTTCATAGAGAGTTTTGCTATGAATATTCATAGCGAAATAAGTCAATTGAAATTGACTCAGTTTGCTGCTAAGTCTGCAGCTCGAGAATTTAGAGGAACCTGAACCAAAAACTGTGGAACTCGATTGTCATGAAAATGGCCAAATAGGCCTTTTTTGGTTATCCGTTCTTGTCAATTCTCGATAAATGTGACACGAGGTAAAATAAGTGGTTTTTTTCGAAGCGTTTTGACATACAAAGTTGGGGAGCACCATTGACATGCTGTTCTGTTCGTGTGGAGAAAAAAAAGTAGCGCAAGGAATGGGACTGTAATTAACAACGCCGATGAAATTCTAAAATGTAGTGGTTTATTTTGTCGTCAGTGTATTACACTCGTTTTAAACTAATGAGTAACTGTAACTAGGAATGTTCGAGATTAGTAAACTATCTTAAATATATACAATTCTGATAATATGAGATTTCACTCTTATATATACACAACTGGCTGCTGGGATTAATTTTCCTATTACGAGAATTTAATAGGCTTTGCGGTTATTCCTTTGTGTTCGATGCAATTTGCATGTACAATTTGCTGTCCTTCATCGTTTAAAAACGGCAGCAAACGCAAAAAAAGCAGCTTATCAATGTCCGACAATTAGACAAATATGCAATCTCAATTTCAAACTCGATTCTTAGATAATACATGTCCTATAACAAAAATTATCCTAATTCTCATGCCTGTACCATATTTAGTGGCCCTAATATTCGGAGCAAATAGTTCATAGGAATTCATCAGAGGGCAGCTGATATTCAAGTCGTTGTCATAATGTACTTACGATTTGCTCTCCGAGATACAAATTAATTAGTTGAAGAACAAAATCGGCATAAGTTTCCAATATTACTAACTCAGCCTAGCTCACCTTGGATAACCAGGCCATATTGTATTTGTTAGTTAATAATACTCGGCGAATCTTTTAAATGATTTATCAAGACTTGTGGTATGATCGTATTATCGCAGGCCCATACGATCGTTAGAAAGTTCGCAAATACAGGCATCATCAGTAGAAGGTTAAGATTAAAATAACAGAAAATAACGGTTACGTTGTTTTTGTTTTTGCATCTTACTAAAAATATAGCTAAAAATGGCCGGCATCAGAAGCCTTGATTTACTTTTCAGCATATCCTATTTTTGGTCAATGATACATCGCAAACCCACGGTTTTGGGAGTATTATTCCGCACCGCTGCACACCGGCTACCACGTTTAGTTTAAATTTACGGAAATACATGTTGTGCTAATCTTAGCTTTATTTTTTACTTAATTATTCCACTATTTTGATACACGTATAAAAATAGATTACGGTACTCTTAACCTCGTATTTTGCTCACTTCCTGCTTTGACGATAGCTCTAACTTTAACTTTGAATTATCCATTTTCAAGGTTAATAACAAAAAAAATAAGTTTATTTTAGATTTACTTTTATTATACAATCAACATATACTCTTAATATTGTAGTCCATTCAAATACGCCGAAGAAATGCTTAAGATCGTATTTAATTTATTGCGGGCTGCAATTGTGAGGGTTGGTGTAGGGTGGTTCTGGGAGTATTGTCACAAAAATGCGGGGGTCCCAGGCCCAAAACGAAGGGGTGAAGGACAGTAAAAATACCCTTGAACGGTTGATAATCTATTTGCCATTCATTCGGATCGGAAGAAGAAAAGTTTTAAAAAAAAATTAAAAATGCTTATTTATTCAAAATATTGCTACAGTTTTGCGTGGTAAATTAATTAAATTCGCCGAGAGAGAGACTTTTTCAATTTTGGGGAAGATCTAAAGCAACAATGTTGCAGCTCAGTCTCCTAAGCTTAAGAATCTGGGTAGAAATGTAGGTCAGCAACTGTGGATGTAGGTCAGTAGGTAACTCAGTTCAAGAGTCTGAGACAGCCGACTAGCTCGGGAGAGTAGTGTTTGGCCTCGGTCCACTTTATGGCTTTTTACGTGTGGATCGAGAGAGAGTTTTGTAGTCTTCTCACTTTTTTCCGAGTGCGTGCAGATGAATGATATTTGTGACGTGAATTTATTCCACCGCTTTTACAAATACTACGACCGTAATAGCTCGTGGATTGAATGGCGATGCAGCGGATGAGTGGCTAATGATGAGACTGGTGAAACGCAGTCTATTCCGCAATCTCGTTAGAATCGTGGTGAGCGAGAGTTGTTTAAATTCGTGGGAGCTTAGTCCGCCGGGCGAATTTTCTAAGTTATTTTTATTATCGTGCTATCGACAGTGGCGGTTTTTTGTGCAATTTCGGGAAGAAATGTGTGGTGTGTGGTGTTAATTAATTTAATAATATTAAAAAAGAACTAGTGTTAATCTTTTTTTATTTTTTTAGTGTTTTGTGGTGATAAAATTACAAGAACGTTTGCAGGGAGGCACCTGGCTGAAAAAAAGGTGATCAGTCTGCTAGTTGGGTGCTTCTTTATAAGCGGGGGAGCCGTCGTGGGAGCAGCTCGTATTTCTCAGGGATAATTGGGATTCTGCTGGCAATCACTTCGAGGAAAGATGGCGGACCCAATTTTAGGCTGGTAAGTGTTATAATTACTTTTATTGCGGCTGTTTAATATTAGTGTAAGCGTCACACACACCAGTTAATGACAGATAGAATTTGGCAAAAACTTTCGCGCTTTAGAGGGGAAATGAGCTTTTGTCCCAATTTTCTGGAGATCCACTGGGCCGAATTAATTAGAAATGGCCGTTATTTACCAATAGCGTTAATTTAAAATTTTCCTTAGGCCGGGTGTAAATTTTCGGTGAAATATCTGCCCTTTATTTCTTTTCAAAGTCCTTGCACTTAATTTTAGAGTTCTACTCACCTTCGTCCGTCCTGAAAACCTAAAAACCAATAAAAGACAGGCGGGCAGGATTAAACTTAGTTAAACTCCGCGATTTACTTTAATAGCAAACTGCATTTATTAGAATAATATGCGCTTTTCTTTAACAAAATGACAAATCAAAACTTCAAAATTAAAATTCACTTCTCTATCGATCGTTGCCAAACTGCAAGGTGGGGACTTCTTCTTTTTCCAAAAATAATCCGTTTTTTTTTCATGGAGGGGAAAATACTTTCCAAGGAGTTTGGTCGTTTTTCCTTGACAGATTTCAATTATGAATTTCTCCAAATTCACATTAAGTAATTTTTCTATCTTCTGATTTTAGATTTATGCTGGCCGGGGGGGATGGAATCAGCCTCAAATCTGACGACCGTCGTGGGATTGCAGATATTTGTTATTTGCTAGGTAAGTCCAGATTGGTGTTGGGTCTTCTCTGTGTTTTTATGTTGTGCCGTTTTATTTATTTTATAATTTGTTGCTTACATGTATTCCTAACTGTTTTAGGAATATTGTAACAATATGATTCTAAATAAAAAACAGTCTAGGGTGACAAACCACTATCACGTAAGGGCGCGACAGTGAAACCGATAGATTATTTCAATTCTGCAATATTTTGGTTCAAGAGCTAGCAACTTAAATGAGCGTGAATATCTCTAGCAGGGAACAGACAAATGGGAAGAGTAAAGAAAAACCAAAAACTCAAAAAATGTTCCAACATGCGTCACGTCAGCAAAACATGAGCGCAAATATTCTGCAACGTATAATCCGATAAATTTGTTCATTTAGTGATATAATCAGCCACATGTTAGTGGATACAGTGATGTGTCCACCCTTACCTTCTTTCGCTTTTACTGTCGCGCCTTTATGATATAGGGGTTGGTCCCCACAGACTTTTTTTAATTAGAAATCATATTCTGAATAAAATTGAATTTTTAATTTTTTTAAAAACTTTACCTCTTCCGATCCACACGTATGGAAAAAGATTATCACGCCATCGGGATGTTTCTATTGTCTTTCATCCCTTTGTTTTGGTCCTGTTTTGTGACAACCCTCCCAGGCTTACACGACCCACAAACTTGCAGCCTGAAACAAATTAAATACGATCTTTTGCATTTTTACGTCTTTTTTGACTGGACTTTTTTAGTCTTTGAAAGAGAAATGTGTAATTAAAAGCCACACTATTTGCACTAGCTTAAGAGAATAAAATAATACTCTGAGGTATAGGTAATTTATCACGCAAATTGTTGTTTTTTTTTAGAAAGAATGATTTCTAACAAATATTAACCCTTAAGTAGGGGAACTTGCGTTTTCCAGCAGCTTTTCATTTTAGAACACTATTTTGAAAAATCGTCGTACTCGAGCCGCTGCAACGTACGCATGCTTTTATACTATTAGTGAACTGTGACTCCATGCACCCACTTACGTAATTTTTTCGTGGGTAAGTTTTGTTAGGTATATCTTTTGCTATTTCGAGATTTTATATTTTTTTCGGATGAGTTCTAGTGAAAATAAATAAAACGTATGTTGAGATTGTAGTTTTGGGTGAATAGTGTAGCTTTTCTCTTCTACTGCGAATAGTGGTTGTTATTTTTTTACTTTTCAATAAAGACTAGCAAGAAGTTCCTTAGTATGTAATATAAAAAAATTGTTATTTTTTTTGTGTTAACTTAGGGGGGTCATTGCGTGTGAAGGCACTTTTTTTTCCTTTTAGTTGGGAATTTTTGCTGACGAACTCAATGAACATACAACTGTGAAATTTGCTGGAGTACACGGCAACTTAGTCACTCATCTTCAAAAAAAGCATTTTTCGGTAACCACGATTGCGGGCTTTCTGCTTATGCAAAATGAAAAAATCAAACGGAATTTTAATCTTTGAAGTATAATCTAGTTTCTGAACTGGGACTATTAAAACATCTTGTTGAACATTTTGTCGTAAATTTAGGTGTTTTTTCACTACTTCTTCAACATTTAAAAAAAAAGGGCTGGATGAATCCGCATTATACTAGTTTGCAAAGTGTCTACATGAGTACTTAATAAGTAAATAAAATTTCAAAAGATTTCGAGATATCGTGGTTACCAGTTTGAAAAATACATTTTTGAGAAAAACGCGTTTAAAAATTCAAATACGATTATCACCAACAAAATTCGAATACTTTGTGTACTCAATCAAGACTAACTTAACTGTTATATTCGAAACAGGAAATGAGGTTAGAGATATAACAGCTGCTCTACTGTGCGAAAGAGAAGTGGTCCGACGCAGGAGCGCACGTTCAAACAAGTGGAGTGTTTCACCGCTCTAACTTCCGAACTATTCCGAATATTGAAAAATTACTTAACCCACATATTCTTGGCTATATTTGGATGCAATTATGCAAGAAAAAAAAAGTTTTTTTTGGATTAGTCACAGGGGATGGCCCCATTAAAGAGAAGTCATATGTTTTTCAGTTTTTAGTAAAACAATATCATTTAGTTATCGAACTGAATTGTTTTTGTTTTCGAATATTTTGTGGTTTACTTAAAATTCTAGAAAGAAATTTGGGGTTACTGCTGACCCCATTCGCCCGCTTGTGTGATTTTGCTAGGGCGCCTACTAAAGGGTTAGAAACTGAAGTTACGCATAAAATCGAACCTAATAAAGACCAACTCTGACATAATTGATATTTTATTGCATTACAACTGTGAAGAACGAGTGCTGCAATGGAAGTGAAGTGAGGGGCTCTTTCGATTTATTGCACTCATTAAAACCTAAAAATTACTTATTCCAATTCTGCATGTATTACAAAAGTTATTAATTGCTAGAATTTTTTATCGTTTTTGATTTTATTGCAGCAATTTAATCCGAATTTATTGCCACTTTAACAATATCGTGTCGAAATTAAAGTGAAGTTTCCGAAGCTAAATAATAAATTGATTGATACAGAGCTATGAACAACGACCCGTGTTAAAAGCGTTATTTAATAAAATTGTCGCAGCATTCACCAAACCATTTAACATAAATTTTATTTAATAAAAGAACAATTAAAATTAATTTATATGTGTTATTTGATGTCAATATAACGAAAATATAATTGTAATTTAATTTTAAGTGTTCTCTACTTTTATTTTCTGGAATTTTAAAAACCATTCAATTATGATCCAGCAATTTAATAGGTTTGTGGTTTGTGCATTTCGCTCTAAACGTAACCACTTGGAATTGATTTTAAAAACTGAGCATTTATGTATATCCAAAAACAAATATCAAGAGATGTGTCTCATCTGACACCAAACCCCTGATAGATAGAATAAAAATATGGAAAAATTGTTCCAGTTCAAGTGGTACCATTTCGAACATTTTTTTAGCAATTAATTTAAATGTTTACTTCGTTTTGGTAATTATATTTTACTATTTATTTTACGTTATATAGCGAAACGAGTCTTTTATGATAATTATGCGATTACCTGGCATGAAAAATTTATTATTCCAATATTGACTTTTTTTTATGGTCATATTCTGCTGGCCCTAGTTGGAAGTATAATCTTGCGCCGTATGACAGAAATTCGTCACGACCAATATTTCCGTTAGCACCAGACTTTTTCTGAAGTAATTTACATACACACCACTGGAGAAGGCTTCCAACCTACTATACTACTACTGCTCGGATCAAGGTTTCATAAACTTTAGCAAATTTCACACGGTTATGGGGTAAAACAAATCGGTTCTTAGAGTGTTTTAGATGTGAATCTATATTTTATTTATTTCAATATTGCCAATCCTTAAGAATTCAATATGGGATACAGCTCCTAATCACTAAAGGTCTCAATGAAGGGTACAGCTAAAATTAAGGGTACAATAGCATTCTTCAAGGAAACTATATATTTGATTATAGACTGTAGTAAATATCTTCAGAATAACTTCTGTGCCGAATAAGAGAGGTCTCTCTCTACTTGCCTTCGCTTGTTATTTTCAGCTTTAAAACTTGTAATAAAAGATTTTTAAATTGATGGATTTTACTTTTGATTTGATTTTTATTTTACATCCTGGAAAAAATTGATTTATACCGTTAAGTTTCTATCACAGTTTTTTTTTGCAACTAGCGACATCTCGTATAAAACAAAAAATGATTTTGGTGTCACCTATTGCAGCCCATAATCAAGGCTATATGTATGCCCAGTGCTGATATTAAAATTTCTTAACTGCCGCTTCGCTTATCTAGTTACGTATATAATACTACGTTAAACTGGCGTAAAAAAATACTGTTTCGTGGGCAAGATTCTTTTTTTATATTGTCCTGCGTATCAAACACAAATATAAAAAATAAACTACAATACAATAAAGAAATGGGTCCTAATATGTGCCAAAATTTTTTATGCCAAAGCGCCTACTTAAAAATAATTTTTAAGTGTGAATTATATATGAGGCGAAATACTACGAATTTGCTTGAAAGCCCAACAATACTCAGCCCTATCGGGACTAGCATTTTTTAGAGAGTTTTGCTATGAAATAAATTCCTTGCGAATTTATATGGGGTCAGCTTGCCTATTCACTTTGGCGTATATGGCGTGCAGGAACCAAGCCGTACTGATGAGTAATACGGTTCCTGCTGATTCGAAACGCCGCCTTTTGTAAAGAAATTTCTGTTTTCATAGACTTTCGTTTGTAAAACGAGTTTTTTCAATTAACTCTCGAGCAATGGATTTAGCAGCAAACTCGGCCAATTTCATTTTGACTAAATTCGCTATGAATATATTTCATATCAAAGCTGGTTAAAATTTATTATGTTGGATGTCCGAAAGTGTTGATATCTTTTCGGATTTTTTAATTTTTTTTTGTGACAGTGCTCTAGAGGCCTTTTAGGGAAGAATTCACGAAGTAGTTAGATTATTGCATTTTTTCCAGGACGTGTTTGAAATTTTGCCCTTCCGTAGACAAATTTCTCCATATTTTTGAAGGGACTACTTGAAAAAAGGTATGTCCTAATTAATCATAAACTTTAATTGAATTAAAATACAATACTTCACCGCACAAAAATTGATTAATGTGGTGAACATTTTTACTTTATCAGGCTCTTAATGGCACTCATCCAATAGAGTAATTTTTGCAAGTTATGATTTAATGAAAAAAGTTATTAAAATAAAATTATTCAAAGAATTATGGCACATTCCTGTACGGACACATTTCCATATATATTAACATTTTCGCGAATAGCTCGCATTATCCAAGTAATCTCGAAATGGGTTTCCGCCGAGATTCCTTCGTTTCTTTGATTTTCTGAGTATCTCGAGTTAAAATAGGTCCAGAATTATGTTGCTTTTACTACGATTTACTCGCAAATCATTTCCGAATAATGATGTTTGCCGGAAAATAATGACGATCCCCAACTTTTTTTCTTTGCTGTAGGAAAGAAAGTAAAAGTTGCATACGATTATATTTCTGCCCTTGATTTATAGAGAGACCTTCGTATTAAAAATTGACTTGTAGCACAGCAGAGAATTTGACGATCGTCCGCAATAGCGAAACTGAAGCGGCAATAGAGCTGCACAATGCGAAACATGAGAGTAAATGCGACAGACCTAAGAATTATTTATGTTGTCGCAGCCATATAAAAGCGAAACGAAGGCGAATATAAATTCCGTTCTCTTTTATTTATTTTACATAAACACGTTCATGTGCGCTGCTTTGTGTCCGAACATCTGAGAATTTTGCAGTTTGAAGATATTCGGTTCTATTTTTTCCATTCTGAGCAGCGTTGCCAGATTGATGATTTTATCGTCATTTAGACGATTTTTGCATCGAGAATTTTAATGCCGATTTTGTTTCCAAAAATGACGATTTTATGACAATTGTAAACTTTGATCATTTTTGTACCAGAACAAATTTTTGACCCTGAGGTATATACCGAAACAAAAGATGTTTGACCTGAAGGTACCGTACGTGCACATGCCAAAATGTAAAATTTTTGACCTGGAAATACATGCCGAAATAAAAAAAAAATGTCGAGCCAACTGTAACTGCATCTGCATAGCATTTATGATTACGATTTACTTTACCATTTAATGAGAAATATCAATACCAGCACCACCATGTCGAAGGGAATACAAAAAAAAAATGATTCAAAATAATAGGTAAATTCTTAATTTCTACAACTTTTCATATTCACAAAAGATGTTTTTACAATAAGAATACTACGTCGAAGAATTCTGAAAATGATATGGACATTTCTTCTGAGAATTAGACGGAACCTAAAAAAAAAATTTAGAGGTAGAATACTGAAATAATAATTTAGTGAAATATTTTTATAATACCACCAAAGGCATAATAAATCTAGACTACAAGAAAACGCCGGTGTTTTTCTCAATTTTGGAAGATGATCCTGATTTGAAGCGATGGTTCACAAAAATTACTCGACGAAGTATTTTCCTAGACTTACAATCAGAAATGGCCGTTGGTTGTTTGCAGGATTTTTAATGTGGAATTGAAGGCTTCATCAAGTAAATCTGACTTGTTTGCACATAAGAATACTGAGAAGCACAAAAAGCACGAGCGATTAGTTTTCAACCAACGATTTAACAAAAATACTGCTGACCATCTTTTGAAATTGTTCCAAAGAAGAAAAAATAAAAAATACTTCCATTATTAAAAATATCCTTTAATAAAGTGCATAAAAAGAAGGATGCATTTCATTTAATATGTATGACGATTTTTACTCCCATTGGACGACTTTTTTAACACTCAATTACCGATTTAAAATTATATTTTCTGGCTACCCTGATTCTGAGTTTGCATTTCAGTGTGAACAGATCGGAAATTTGTCATGTTTGTATTTCTATAAGTGAATTGTAAAAGATGAGCAATTAAAATTTCATTTAATTAACATTAAGAGGCTGCATTTATAGAAAACCGGATTAGATAGGTAGGTACCTACAAGTATGGGCAAATAAATTATATTGACATGTTGCTGATATAGCTAATGATTGAGAAATAATTTCATTTACGATTCGCTAAGGTTATCTCTACCAGAGTAGATTAATATTCACTTTGGATACATTCATATTTGTCACATTTCTCGAAAAAGAACACATGTCGTCCACGTCGATATCGTTCAATTCGGCCCAAAAGATATTAGTTATCATCCATCTGTAGTGGTCGCCGTTGACGGTGATGGCCTCACCAACGTCAGTTTTGAAAAGCACACTAACTTGTTGTGGATGCATTGCCATCTGGTGAGCCTGCTACGTGCGAAATGGTTATTAACTTCTTCATGGGTGTGTGTGATCTAAAAGAAAGGGATTCAAAATTATATTATACTATCAAATATGCAAAATGAATTACGTGTACGTGTTTCGTCCTATAATAATCCAGTAATGCATTTAGATGATTCTGCACAGAAAATGTCATCATTTTCAGGAGGAAGTAAATATAATGGCGATTGGATTACCTAGCTGCTGGATAGCCCCATAGCGGATTCAAAGTAGACCACAACGTGCCTAAAGCCTAAGTGGGGTCAGGATATATCCACTCGGGAAAGGGCACTTAATTTGCACATCTCAATGTGGGAGGATAATTCAGCTCGATTCCCTCACCACATCGCATAAGGTGCTTTTCTGATAGATCATTGAACTGGGACAATTCTCGCTTTCAGTTTATTTTCAGTCATAGGTCAATCAAGTACAAAAGTCAAGTTTCGGTCGAGAGCAGGTTACAAAGGTCATAAGTGCAAGTAGGATTTTGCCAATTGGTCAGAGAAAGCAGACCCAAAGTCGGAACGAAAGAGGAATAAAAATTAATTAAAAGTGCATCGAGTCAGTTAAGTTAAGTCAATTTGT
Source organism: Dioctria linearis (assembly GCA_963930735.1). Taxonomy (NCBI): domain Eukaryota; kingdom Metazoa; phylum Arthropoda; class Insecta; order Diptera; family Asilidae; genus Dioctria; species Dioctria linearis. The sequence goes on from OZ005740.1 coordinate 61,177,810, forward strand.
TAAATTAATTGTTTTTTATAGATATATTTTATTAATTTTACTGAGTCGCTCGGGCGTTCATTTGCCCTGCTGTAGGATTAACGGATTGTGAACTTACGAGATTTTGTCCAATAAAGCGTAACGTAATGCTGTAGATGTGGTATTTCGGTGATTAATAATAATTAGTCGGTTAACCAAATTTGCATAGAGCCTCACTCTATTGTTTAATTTAAATCGAGTTAGTGTACTCGAAAAAAATACGTGGCCCACATGCAGGTATTTGGCCTTACGCAAAGCTCCACCTATCTCCATCGCTAACCGGCAAAACGGTTTCGCAAAAAAGTGCGTAACAAGCCTCGTGTGCGTTGGTGTCGTTCCTTATACGAAAATTCTGCTCGTTAACATAGCTATGCATCCAAACATTAACCTCGTCGCTATGATTTTTCGGCCAAAATTGGGTTCCTCTTCCAAATGCTCCGAAGCCAAGTCAGCGAACAAATGGTGTTGTCTATGGTCACTAATTTTGAGCTCCTCAGTCAGTTAGATATTGTACGGATGCAGGTCCAAGTCTCGACGCAAAAATCGCCTAATTTAAGTCTCAGAAAGTCCGAGTTCTTGTGCACGGCAAGGAATTGACTACCTCGGGTTCTCATACACACCATCACGGACAGCGTCGATGTTCTCTGCCGATCTGGTGTTCCTTTGACGTACGGGCAATGGCTGATTGTTTATCGTACCGGTCGTCTCCAATTTGGCCACCAAACGTTGAAGAATCCAATTTGAATGGCCACCGTGTCTGCCGTAATATGGCACAACGCTCGGTACGTTTGCACTAACGAACAATCATTTTGATATTAAAGTTTTATAATTTAGATGTGCTGCTCAATCGCTTAGCTTTCCATGATGATTTGGCATCATGAGGGGAAAAATCTATGTGTAAGCAAACATAGTATTGCTACGAGCGTGGCCTTAGTTCGTTATTTAAAACACAATATTTCGGAAATAATTCGAAAGTTCTATCTTTATAAAACTTTGCCGTTTACTCTCACAAATTCACAAATGATTATGAAATCAACTTATTATAGTTATCGCTAGAACTGTACTTCTAATTATCGCAATCACAATAGTTTACTTCATTCACTTCACTGTCTGAAATAATACTCGCCTCCTGGATGTGAGTAGCGCCGTATTTATACTCTACAAATTATCATAGAACCTTCCTGAATATTCCATTCTCTAAACCCACTTTACTAGGCTGTCACTAACCTAAAGTTGTTTCCATTTCCAATAGATGTCGCTTGTATCACTTTGTGGTGCGTAACACTGCCCCTTCTTAAAATTGTTCGTCCCGAACAACAGGTGATCCACGGTCTTGATGCTTGCAGTATTGATATAAACGATCTAGATGTACGATTTTCAGTTTGCCTCTTGTACCCCGCTGAATCCCATATACTACGTCATTAATTCTAGTCACTACTGAATACGGTCCTTCCCAGTGTTGTTGTAATTTGGGAGAACGTCCCTTACGTTGTTTCGGGTTGTACAGCCAAACAAGGTCACCTTCATTTAATCCGGCTGAGTTAGCACGTAAGTCATAGCGGGTCTTCATTCGATCGGTATTTATTGCTAGTTTTGCTCTCGTGATCTCGTGTAGATCAGCTAATTGTTGTCTAAGTGCCCATACATAATCGTCTGGTAACTTTTGTTCACCCCTGGATATACCAAACTTGAGGTCGCTAGGTACGCATCTCCTCTCCGCATATCACTTTTGCTGGAGTTTCTCCGGTCGTGTTGTGAACAGCTGATCGATAAGCCATTAGGAACATGGGAATATGTCGATCCCAATCGTGTTGGTGATAGTCGACTACTTTCTTTAGATGCTCGACCAATGTTCTGTTGAAGCGCTCCACCATGCCATCAGATTGTGGATGCAGAGGAGTTGTTCTGGTTTTTCTTATTCCCAGAATTTTACACATCTCTTGGAAAGTCCGTGATTTAAACTTCCGTCCTTCGTCTGAATGAAGTACATGAGAAACACCAAATCTACTGACCCAACTCATCATTACTTGATCCGCTACTGTGGTAGACTCTTGATTAGGGATTGCATAAGCTTCAGGCCATTTACTGAAATAGTCAATAGCAACTCATATATAACGGTTACCGTTATCTCTTTCTGGAAACGGTCCAGCGATGTCTACGGCTATCCTTTCGAATGGGGCTCCTGCATTATACTTATGCATTTCTCCTCTGCTTCTGTGTGGTGGTCCTTTGCAAGAAGCATAGATAGTGCATCTGCGGCACCATTCCTCAACATCTCCTCGCATATGTAACCAATAAAACATTTCACGTATTTTGGAAATTATTTTATTAACCCCCAAATGTCCTTCAGAGGATCCACTGTGCATTTCTTCTAGAACATCTTTGACCTGGGATGCTTGCACGACTATCTCCATTCGGAATGACTCTCCGTTAGTTGACTCCCACTTGCGCTTTAATATACCACACTCAAGGTGAAGAGTATTGAGCCCAGTAGCTTTTCAATTTCTCACTCCTCTCCGAGATATCTTTCCATATTGGTCTTTCCATGTCTTCTTTCCAAGCAAGAATATGTTGTATATCTGGAACAACGAGAGCTTGCGAGCAGCACAACGGGAAGCTCGCAAGCTCTCGTTGTCCCAACCCGTCGATGGTTCCATCGTTATCAGCAGTATAGTTGCCTTTGTTTCTTTTTCTTCCACCCGAGTGCAATGTTTGCATTCAGGTTTGCATGGACGTCGTGAAAGGGCGTCTGCATTTCCATGGATACGTCCTCTTCGGTGTTGGATTTCAAAGTCATAAGCTTGGGGCCGTTCTATCCATCTCGCCACTTGCCCCTAAGGCCTCTTAAACTGCAAAACCCATTTAAGCGCTACATGGTCAGTGCGGAGGATATATTTCTGCCCGTAGAGATATTTATGGAAATGCTTGGTTGAGTTTACAATGGCAAGTAGCTCTTTTCTTGTAGCAAAATAATGTCTCTCTGATATTGAAAGTGCTTTGCTAAAATAAGCTACTGGCACTTCTTGACCATCCTCCTCCTGTTAAAGCACTTCACCAATACCTACATTGCTGGCATCCGTGTCCAATATAAAAGTTTTGCCCAGCTTTGGATATTGAAGCACTGGAGTTCCACAGAGGTGTTGCTTTAAATTTGCAAAACTCTCGTTACATTTATCTGACCATATGAACGGTTTTTCTCTGAGTTGATGTAGGCTCCTTGCTATATCTGCAAAAACCTTTTACTTGTCGCCTGTAGTAGGTAGCTAATCCAAGAAAACTCCTTAACTGATGTTTGTCCTTCGGAACAGGCCAATTTTTGACAGCTCTTATCTTCTCTGGATCAGTTCTTACTCCTTGTGATGAAAATATATGCCCCAAATATTTTACTTCATTCTTGAATAGAGCGCATTTATTCGTACTGAGCTTCAGTTTCGCATCTCGCAGTCTTTGAAGTACGCCCCGTAAGTTGTTTTTATGTTTCTCGATTGTCCTTTCGATCAGAATTAAGTCATCTAAGTTGACAAGACATGTTTTCCAGGTTAATCCTCCTAAAACACATTCCATGAGTCATTCGATTGTGGCTGGAGCATTACATAATCCAAATGGCATAACTTTGAATAGCCATAAGCCACTTCCAACTGAGAAAGCAGTTTTGTCTCGGTCCTCGGGATGTATTTCCACTTGCCAGTAACCGCTCTTCAAATCCAATGTGGAAAACCATTGCGCTCCGGAAAGCGTGTCCAATGTGTCATTACTCCTTGGTAACGGATAGCTATCCTTTCTTGTTACATTATTTAGTTGGCGGTAGTCCACAGAGAATCGGGTGCTGCCATTCTTTTTCGTAACCAAAACAACTGGCGATGTCCAAGAGCTGTTAAATTCCACAATTATGCCTTGTTCCTTCATGAAATTTATCACATCTGCAACTTCTGGTTGTTTGGCTAATGGTAGTCTTCGTTGTGGTTGTCGAATGTTCAGTGGACAGCCCAGTATTTATTAAGAGCAACACCGAGATTCGTAACTTCGCTCACCCTTGTCAATATTTCACCCCCAAACATGATGTCAGTTTCCAAAGTATTATTGGAAAAACTATATATTTGGACCTATTAGGATTTAACATCAAAAGATTACGCTGAGACCAATAGAACCAATAGCAATCGCAACTGTGTTCCACAAACATAAAATTAATAAACAAAACACCTTTCCCACATTTCATGAAACGGTGAGTTAAAATTTTTAATATTCAAGTTCTATACTTATTTCGATGGCCTAATAGGGTTAGATCAAATGGATCAGCTTAAAGCAAAAATTAACCTAGAGGAAAAAATTCTTGAAACAAACCATTCAAGAATTCCTCTACTGTTCATGCAAAATTTGATGTCAAAGAAATACACTATACCTCCTCGTCCTAAAGTAATAGCCAAACTACCAGCAGATGTTAAAAATGGCGATATATTCATTCAACCCACCAAAATTGGTAACCACTTACATATATCTGAAGGGGTATACCAATCACATAATTGGTACACCTTAGTTGAAGTGGTAAATTGGGAGAATGTAGAACAATTGCTATTTGTAGAACAACCACTAAAGGTAAGACAATTCAATAATTACACCGAAATCAATAACGGTAATATAAACTACTGTTATGATCAAATAGAGCCTGTTGTTTCTAACGATATAGCACATCTTATCAGAACAGAACATTTGAACAGTGAAGACAAAAAAATTAATCTCTAAATTATGTCGGAACTTCGATGACATATTTTTTAAAGAAGGTGAAAATCTTACATTTACTAATAAAATTAAACACCGCATTCAGCTAAAAGACGATTTACCCATATACATGAAGTCATATACATACCCTGAGGTACATAAATCGGAAGTGCAGTCTCAAATCCAAAAACTACTTAATCAAGGAATTATACGACCGAGATACTCTCCTTGGAGTAGCCCAATATGGATAGTACCCAAGAAACTAGACGCATCTGGAGAACAAAAATGGCGACTGGTAGTAGATTATCGACGACCGATACCCCCTACCCAATATCACAGAAATGTTGGATAAGTTGGGGAATAGTATTTACTTTACTACCCTCGGGATTCTACCAGATCGAGAATAACCCCAAGGATTTCGAAAAAATTGTCTTTACGGTTGATAGTGAACAGTACGAATACCTCCGTATGCCTTTTGTGCTGAAAATGCCCCACCGACATTTCAACGGGTTATGGACAACGTATTACGAGAGCTTCAGGGCAGGATATGTCTTGTATACATGGATGATATTATAGTATTCTCCACGTCTCTTCAAGAACATATCGAAAGCCTAACCAACGTTTTTTTCCAAACTACGCGAAGCAAATTTCAAATTCAAATAGATAAATCCGAATTTCTTCGCAAAGAAGTTGAATTCCTCGGACATATCGTTACAGCGGAAGGAGTAAAACCAAACTCCGAAAAAAATCGCGCCATTAGAGAATTTCCTATACCTAGAACCCAAAAACAAATAAAATCATTTTTAGGCTTATTAGGATATTATAGAAAGTTTATTAAAGACTTCGCTAAACTCACAAAACCTTTAACAGAATTAGGAAAAACAAACAAATCAAATTAGATGAACGTTACATAAAATGCTTCGAGCTTTGCAAAGACATCCTTAGTAACGATCCCCTACTCCAATACCCCGACTTTAGTAAACCGTTTAACTTGACCACCGATGCTAGTAACGTAGCAATTGGTGCAAGTCAAGGTACTATAGGATCGGACAAGCCGATATCATATGCTTCCCGAACCTTAACAGTAACCGAACAAAACTGCAGTACCATTGAAAAGGAACTGTTAGCCATTGTTTCTTGAACCAAATATTTCCGGCCTTATATTTTCGGACATAAATTCAAAATTATTACTGGTCATAAACCCTTACATGGTTACTCTCACTCAAAGAACCTAACTGGAAATTAGTCAGAAGGCGCCTTAAATTTGAAGAATTTGACTATGAAATAGTTTACAATAAAGGAAAAGCAAACACTAATGCTGACGCACTTAGTGGCATAGAAATAAAATATAACGACTCTATGCTATGCAAAATAATATCGATGATCTCGACCAAAACTCTGGTTTATCCACCGTGCATTCAGCTGTGTACAATTTAGACGATGGAATTCCTATTTCAGAACGATCTATCAACGAGTTCACCCAACAGCTAGTTTTAATCAAATCTGAAGGCATGGTCAAACCAAATATGACTTATAATGTGCTATTCGATACTAAACATCGTCGCACCTTCCAGCAACCTGATTTACATGAGGAACCAATCATGACAGGTATCCTGAAAGAATATCCAGACCCCCGCAAATTAACAGCTGTGTATACAGACGACGATACCTTTAAAAACCGTTCAAAGAGTCTATTCGAAATATTTCGCAAATAGTAAGTTATTTAAATTAGTACGGTGTATGGAAAAATTAGAATACGTAGATAATGTTGACCGACAAGATAGTATCATCAAAGAATACCATTTTAAATGAAACATTTAGTCATTTGCATCGAACATATTACTTTCCTAAAGTGAGGGAAAAAATCACTAGGTTCATAAACAATTGCGAAAAATGCCAAATATTGAAATACGATAGGAAGGCACCAAAAATACATTTGAATATTCGGAAACCCCTTCTAAACCTCTGGATATATTGAATATCGATATATACAGCATTCATAACCAACAAATCCTAACAGTAATGGAAAAATTTTCAAATTTTGCAGCACCCTACATTCTAACTGCACGAAATAGCCTAAACATAATTAGTAGTCTCAGACAATTTTTCTCGCAACAAGGAGCTCCAAAGAAAATCGTATGTGATTCTGGAGCTGAGTTTACATCCAGCGTTTTTAAAGATTTTTGTGAGGAATTCGATATCCGATTACATGTCAGAACACCCCAGAACTCGACAGGAAATTCACCAGTCGAAAGATTTCATTCTACACTCACCGAAATCTATAGAATAATCTACGACAAAGACAAAAAGCAGATAGCTAGAGACATACTAAATGAAGCATTAATCACGTATAATAATTCCATCCATTCTGCCACAAATCTCACACCGTTTGAATTAATTACAGGCAGAACGCCAAGATTTAATAAGATGATACATAACGAATCAGAACATGATTATCTAAACAAATTACATTCCCATCAAGAAGAATTCTACCAATTAATAAAAAATAAAATCGAAAGCCATAACAGAAAAGCAATAGACAAGATCAATGAAAATCGTGAACCACCAACTAATTTTAAAGAAAATGACTCTATATTCGAATATAATAGCAGGCGTAACAAACTAACCCCGAGAGCTAAGAAACTAAAGATAAAAAGTAATCGTAAGGTAGTAGCACTAACACTAAAAGATAGGAAATGCCACAAGAATAAAATAAAAGAAAACGCAAAGTTCAGGGCAACTGCGACAACAAGCCAACGAATAGAGATTCAAGATCTGTCGAAGAGCCAGAGACTTCTTCCGATCAAATTAGGACCAGCCCAACTAATCGAATCGCACTGAAAATAATCCACATTGTTAATCTAACCAGTTACGAAGAAAACGTGAACACCTTAAGAAAATCGGTTGAGTTAATTAACAATAACAAATTTTTAGGACCCATGAAACAAATTACAAATCTAAAGTTCAAAGACCTAAACATAAATTACTAACATTAACACCTAAATATAGAACGAAAAGAGGATTAATCAACGGCTTAGGATCACTAATAAAGAGAATTGCCGGTAACATGGACGACGACGACGCTGTACAAATCAACAAGGAAATCGAAGTACTGAAACTGAACATACATGATACTAATAACGAACTGACTAAACAGATACGAATAAATGATAAAATGGCAAAACGATTTAATAGTATTACAGATCATATAAATTCCCAACAACAAATTATAGAAGATTATTTAAACCATTACACCCGAGATATCTCAAGTAAAATTCCTACCGAACAAGAGAACTTTGAATGCATGCAATATATACACCAAACCAATTCCAATATAGAAACATTGACAAATCACCTCCAAGAAATTTCTGAGTCAATAATCTTTGCCAAAATGAACACAATTTCTAAACAAATTCTGAACCGCGAAGAACTAAACTTTATACATCAAATCCTTTTGGAACATAACATAACAGTCACATCTGACGAAGAAATCTATGAATTCCTAATTTTACAAGCATACTATAATGGGTCAAATATAATTTTCAATATAAACTTCCCATCCTATCCAAAGAAAAACTTTCCCTCTTCCATTTAATCAACCTCCAGTAAACGATACCTTCACCATAGAAATACCTAAACCATATTCCTTCATAAACGAGTATTACATTCAGTTTATGTTAAGCCATGTACATCAATCGGAGACTCCTACTATTGTGATAAAGAAATTCTTAAGGAAATTTCATCAGACACCTGGATACCTAATCTCATTGAGAACAAAGAAGCAAAATGTAACTTAATCCAGACCACAGATCTATATAACTTAATTCAACCAGAGGAGCATTATATCCTTTTAATAAACTCACCTACAATCGAGATGACAACAACATGTGAATTGACAATAAACAGATGTGTGGAACATTTCTGGTGCACTACGAAGATAGTTGAAGTTACTATTAACCAAATAACTTATAAAAGCAAGACAACTGTGTTCTGGGATAACGTCCAGATAATACCGTCAATATCGCCTATAATTAATTCGTCAAAAATAACAAGGAAATTAAGTCTTCGAAAATTGAAAGCATATCGCCTCAAAAATAGAGAAGCAATAGAATTACTCGAAACAAAAGCAGTACAACAAACCTGGTCTACATATGTATCTATCATTACCTTCAGTACTATAGCCGCTATCATATATACCTATAAAAAGACATCTTGCAAAAACAACGGGAAACAGGCATTTAACACAAGGACTTCACTGGGCTCAACTCTCGTGGCCGTCAGTACATACCAAGGGGGGAGGAGTCATGGACATCAGTATAGAAAACGCAACAACAAAATTAATTAATAAATATACGTACATACATACGTTCACATATTTTTTATCTTGCGACATAAATTTATTTTTTACAGAACATTCATGTGGAATATTCTGCTTAGTAGGTAAAACCACAATTTCATAATTCCCACGGTAGAGTTCAATTACACCTTCAGGGTTAAGGAAAAATATGATGATTAAGCATTTTTGTGAACAGTCCGATAAGAATAGGTTAGTACGTACGTGGATATTGTATTGAGCGGACTTTCTTTTAATAAATGTTTTAATTCTTAATTGCTCTTCTTATTTTAGTTAAAATTCAATTTCTTTATTTTTTTCTTTATTTTTACCGGGGCGAGTGAAGTTAACTCGCGTGTGTGTGTGCGTGTGTATTTGTTTAATAAAAGCTTTTCTATTCCATTCTAAGTAAATGCTGCTTTACTGCACATCAATTGAATACTCGTATTGAATAAAAAATTGCAATGCTGTTAGCACGAATGATGGGAAGGTACATATGTATATACCCACCAATAAGAGCATTTCCTTGTTACTTAAAAGAAGAAGAAGAGTAATTATTATCAAATTGTATGGCAGTGTGCAGTGCAAAGTTTGTGATTTTAAAAATGAAATATCTCGGAAAGTGTAAGTTTCCGTGAAAAATAATTGTGATATTTGTGATTTGCGAGCGAATTATAAGTTATTCACAAAGTTTTGAAGAAAATCGGGGTCGATTCCTGACTTATGCCGAAAAGCATAGTATACTCCGTTTTCTCAAACTATCTACTATCTGTTATCGACTATACTGCTCCTTTTGCCTCACCTGGTGGGATAATTCCGCGCACACTTTACGACTCCAAGAAAATACCCGCAAAAGAAAATACTTAAGAAATTTTTTTGAATAAAATTCGAGAAAAACTTAACTAGCTTTCCATACTGTTTTTGAACTGTTGCCGGCCGGAAACCTTAGAATATAATATTGTATACAGGAATGTGTAATACGTGTAAAATTCTTGTACAATAGCGTAATTTTTCAATCGGAGGAAGTGAGATACAGAGAGCTCTGTTCCGTTGTGGAACAAAGCTATGATCTTGAGAAGGAAAGTTACATTCGATATATGTATACAAAACATAGACTAAAAAGCTTTGCCAAGATTCCAATAACAATAACATGGGGTGTTAAAAAACTAAAAATAAACACACAAAACAAATATTAATCATATATAATATATAAACGAATGGTAAAGCCTTTGATCATTTTCGAAATTTGTCAGATTTTAAATAAAAACAGAGCTTACTCATATTTAATAGACAATCCAGCACAGCAACGGATAAGTAAAATTGTTAATCTGAAAAACAAACAAATATACAAAAATATTAACTAAAGTAATACTAAATAGTAAATACAGAAACTTAGCATCACATCAAGTTACACAAAATCTATTGTGCCAACAGCTTAATCTAGTTTTATCCCTTGCAGAATAATTTCTGTACGCAATACTCGCACTGCAAACCGCGTACATCCTTTTACCCTTCAAATTACTTTCGGCTGTACAGTAAAACTCCGCGATGCTTTTTTATCGCGAACTGTGCAAATGTGGAACGGCCTACCATTTTCTGTTTTTCTTCCGGCATACACTCTGCGGAAGTTCATGGGCGACGTACCTCGGCACTTCCGCCACTCTCCGCATAATTCCTAATCCTTTCGCTATCTTCTTTCTACCATGCTGTGCTTTGTATCATAGGGTATCCCCTGAGCTTAGATTAATAATAATAAAAGATAATTAAGGAAGAAGAAGAAAGTTTCATATTATTACCAAAGTTTTTACCCAAACATTAATTTAATAGTTTTTCAACTTATGTTCTGTTTTTATACATATTTCTTCATTTATTCTGTCTTTGTTAATTGTCCGCTGTGCCTGGAGGCTCAAGTTTTCATTTCATCTGAATCTTGGTTTTAGACTTTTCTAAAATTGCTGGCTGAGTTTGGTGGTGAGACGTCGTGGACTCTGGCTGTAATTCTGGAATAGCAGATCTCGGTGAAGACTTGTATTTGTTTTTTGGATGCTTTTTTGGTCTTTTTCTTTTGGTGGTGTCTGCAATTCTTCATTTTTGAAAATTCATCTAAGATTGTGCAGCTTGCAGCTAAAAATATTTTGTGTGGGAAGATATCATTAACCTGAAAGTGTCAGGTTAGATTAATTAGCGCCTTCTTATAATCTTGTAGCGGTCACACCTCGCATTACGTAACAGAGACTCAAACCTGTTGTGAGTAGCTTTTTATTTTACGTTAATATCCATCGTTAAATATTGTGTTTGTTGCATCTACTTCTTTATCATGGCGCCTAAATGTATGTTATGTGCGACGTTTTTCAATAAGAAAAACATTGGCTTCAAGTGCGTCGATTGCCAAAAACATTATCATGCCTCATGCTGTAAACTTTCTTCGCTGCCAAAACTATGGAATGGCTAGCAATAAAGCCCTGGTCACACCGGGAGCGGCGCGGAAGATATTCTATTATTAGTAGCTCTGCTTGAAGAAAAACAGAGAAAAGTGATGATGTTCGATTACAAAATACTTAAGAATGCAAAAAGCCCCATATAACGAATTGTGCGGACTTATTTCGAATTAAAAGGAATTTTTCCGCCAGCGGCAGCGGCAATATTGTGTTTTTGAGTAATCTCCAAAATTACCGTGCGGCAACTATTTTGCCGTGCCGCGCCGCGCCGCTCCCGGTGTGACTTATACATTTAATTTTGCAAGAACAATCGTGCAGTGGCAACTGGAAAATGCTGGTATGAAAGACGGTGGTGATTGTCTTATTGTAGTCAGAAAGTTTTTTACCTCATCATGTTTAGTTTCTCATGACATTTCGGACGAAATTCTTTGGGTTTTTGATGAAAGCAAGCAAGTGGACTCCATTCACACTGATTTTTCGAAGGCGTTTGACAGCATTGGTCACCAACAATGTCTTTTAAAGGTGCTGAAAATTGGTTTCAACATCGACACTGTTCTTTGGCTTCTGTCCTATCTAGACGAGACAAACAGTGTGGTGGTTTTCAATGGCTCCCAATCAGACCCTTTTGAACAAACATCAGGCGTCCCTCAGGGTACAATACTCGGACCTTTCATATTTCTAATTTATATAAATGACTTACCAATAGATATTACATCGCCGTCTTTGCTTTATGCTGACGACGCAAAAGTTTTTAAGGTAATTTATGATGCAAACGGTTGTAAATGCCTTCAGGATGATATTGTTAATCTTGAAGATTGGTGTAGAGAAAATTATATTGACCTCAATATCGATAAATGTAAAACTAGAAAGTTTTCTAGAAAGCGTGATACAATCTACTTCAACTACAAAATTAATAATATCTCGATTTCACATATAAATGAAATAAAGGATTTAGGGGTTACCTTTGATCACAATCTACTTTTCGCTTCCCATGTAAACCTTATTACTAATAAAGCTTATCGCATGCTGGGCTTCATTTTTCGAGTGTGTAGATCCTTCAAAAGCAGTCCTGCTTTCATCTGTCCTTTTACTTCGTTGGTGACAAGCACTCTTGAATATGCTTGTCAAATTTAGAGCCCCTTCTATTCATGCTACAATAGTCAAGTTGAATCTGTCCAGAGAAAGAATGCAGAAAATTTTTAATTCTAATTTTAGCAATACTGATGTCTTTTGTTCTGACCTTCTGACATTTAAAAGATCAACAATTTCCAGATTCTTAGCATATTAATGGTTCTTCAAATTAATATTTGTCGTTTCCTCTGGCCTTCTTTGCTTTGCTTTAAATTTCTAATTTATTTCATTTTCTTGTATAATATGTATTATATGAATTTTTAGTACTTTAAAAATTTTAGTTTATCATTGTTTGTTTTGTTTTTTCTTCTTTTTTTTCTACATTTATTTTTTATTTTTCTGGATTTCCTTCTCTTTTGTATATAGTTTATTTTTATATGAATTTTTGTAATATTTTGTATTTTCCTTTTTAGTTTTTCCAATTCTAGTTTATTTTATTTCATTATAATTTTAATTTTTGTTTATTATATTATTTTTTTGCTTTGGTACTCATTTTGTAGTCTTAGATTATTTTACTATTTTCTTCTTTTTCTTTTTTTATTATTATAATTTACTGTATTAACTATTCTAAGGTATTGCGTTATTGGATGCTGTCTGTGTAAAATCTTCTTAACTTTTCGAAATAAATAAATAAATAAATAAAAAAGATAAAAAAAAATTAAATAGACGTTTGACAATCGCTGGCCTGTAACCATATGCTACTGCATGGCTTCAAAGCGAAAGCTGACAGATGTGCATCTCCAATTTAACCAATGTTTTTCGCTGTACTGAACGAAATTAAGTTTAACCAAACCACATGGGAAGCATTAAACCCTTTTTTACTAACTTTTCGCTGAAAATCATTTCAATTAATTTTTTTATTATTTTGCAGCAACCTATACTATCAGTATTGCACCTATTCATTTTCCATACTTGAATTGCCTAGCTTAAGCTTAATATTCTGTGGTACATCAAAAATATTGAACTAATCTAAACTCCTGAACATAACTGTCTTGTCATTTAAAACCGGCACCTCCCACATTTTATTATTAATCCCTACATTGGGACTTACGAGCTCTACTGACAAAACTGATACTTGAATGTCAAATGTGTTTTAATTTGTTGAAGGACTTTAAGGGGAAGAATAGTGATAGCGTCCAAATATTTTTTTTCTGTGGAGAAGAGCTTTAAATTTGAGATAATTTGCTGGGATCCTGGCATGTACCCGAGATTAGATATTTTTTATTTTTTTGTACTTTCTCAACAGTGAGAACTTTTAATTTGAATTAAATTCACTCACCTAAAAGTTTTCTTGTTGAAATGAATAAAAGTACAGGATCAAATTAAAATCGTTTTGAATATTTAAAAAAAATACTTTTTGCCCTTCTCCAGATTTATCAATTATATTCGCTTAGAGTGAACTCTCAACCACAAAAACATGGACCACCAACGCAACAAGAATTTATTACGCGAATTCCGGCTTATCGCTATTCCTGTTTGGTATGTATTCTAAGGCAAAATCTACAGATTTTTAAGAAAAATTTTCATTAAATTGTTTGAAACCCATCTCAGCCATCACAGTAGCCTTTATTCACGAATTAAATTCTTCGTAATTTTCTACTAATTGCTAGAAGTATTTGCTTGTTAACCAAAAAAGTTGTCAACAATTTTTATACTACCATTTGTAGTAGATTCTTAAATGAGGCCATTTACGCATAGAAGGTGCCAGGCCCGCAGTGACGTCAATAAGTAATAGAAGATATTGAAATTTAGGTTAGTCTGCTTTTTTCCAGCAGTAGATAAACTATGACAGTTCTGGACCACTTTTTTATGCCTCCAGGATTTCGCCACAGATGGCGCCACCGTCGCTAGGTGGGTTGAGCCCGTGCTAAATGTAGGTTTGTGTCTTGGTTGTATTGGTTTGTGTCTTGGATACACCGTGTGCTGCGCCTAAATGTAGGCTTTTGGTTTCATTCAGTCTCGACTGCGCCCTAGCGGGATTAATCGGTACTACCAGGATGTATCATTTGATCTTGACTGCACCCTAGCGGCATTATCCGGTACTAACAGCATGCTCCCGTACTACGGTTTTCTTAAATATATATGTGTTGCGCCTAAATGTAGGCTTTTAGTTTCATTGAGTCTCGATTGCGCCCTAGCGGGATTAATCGGTACTACCGGGATATGTCATTTGATCTTGACTGCACCCTAGCGGCATTAGCAGGTACTACCAGCATGCTCCCGTACTACGGTTTTCTTAAATACATACATAGGTGCGCCTAAATGTAGGCTTTTGGCTTTGAACTAATATTAGTTGACGCTAGGAAATTTTTGTTCATGCCAGTGGATTCTAGATGGTTAGGGTGGGGATATTAGGGGGGATGAAATTTTCATCAGAAATCCTCTATGGGCTCTGGTTTTCGAGATATTAGCGATTTTACCTTTTCTTTTATAGTTAATATTATTAATAATTCAAGCTACCTAGGATAGTTTTGTTCATGCCAATAGATTCTAGAAGGTGTTAGAGGAGCGTGGTTTAGAGGGGGAACGAAATTTTCATCAGAAATCCCCTACGGGCTTTGGTTTTCGAGATATTAGCGATTTTACCTTTTTAGATATAGTTAATATTAGCAATAATTCAAGTTTTTTTTCGCTCATGGGGGTGCTGCGTCTAAATGTAGGCTTTGTTCAGCATCATTCGAATTTCACAACATGACATCACCATGAACAGATTCTAGAAGATGTCAGTGAGCCGATACTACCAGCATGCTCCGGTACTACGGCTTGGGATGTGTGGTACGATTCTTTTGGAAGTTTTTTGCTTCACTTTTAGCCCACACGTGGCAGCATGCTACGGTTTTGGGAAGTTTTTTGCTTCACTTTTGCCCACACGTGGCAGCATGTTACGGTTTTGGGAAGTTTTTTTGCTTCACTTTTTTGGATGTGTGGTGCGCCTAAATGTAGGCTTTTGTTGTTTTCAAGTGTTGCGCCTGGTTTTGAATTAATATTAGTAATAATTGATTTTTCTTGAGCGCCTAAATGTAGGCTTTTGGTTTTGAACTAATAATTAAAGTTAATAGTAGGAAATTTTTGTTCATGTCAATGGATTCTAGAGGGGTGGTATGGGGGGGGGGGGGGATAATAAAGAGTGGAGGGGGGGGGGGGGATAATAAAGAGTGGGAGGGGGGATAATAAAGAGTGGGAGGGGGGTAATGAAATTTTCATCAGAAATCCTCTACGGGCTCTGGTTTTCGAGATATTAGCGTATTAATATTTCAAGTTATTTTTGCTCATGGAAATGGATTCTTGGTGGTGTGGGGTGGGAGGGGGAATGAAATTTTCATCAGAAATCCTCTACGGGCTTTGGTTTTCGAGATATTAGCGACATCTGTTTGGAGCGCAAACGCCATTTCTTGAGTAAGGTACCCTAGCGGCCTTAGCCGGAACTACCAGCATGCATTAGCGGGAGAGTTCTAGATATTGGCATGACGTCATCATGGTTTTGCTGTTTTCAAATCCTGCACGTTTTCTTAGCAGGGAAGTTGTAGATATCACCAAATTATTATTATTATTGGGTCTTGGGGGTACGTGCAAAGAAAATTCACAGTTGCTCTTTCGAGTGCAAACACCATTTCTTGAGCAAGGTCCCCTGGTGGCATTAGTCGGTACGACATCATCTTGAGCTTGGGGATAGGTACTGGAGGTTGGCTGAGAGCTTTAGTGGCAATATCTGATACTATGACTAGGATTGTGTGTGGTGTGTTGGATTCGGCTACGTTACCTATACCAAGGCTTGGGTAGAAGGTATACGGCTTAAGTAATGATGTGAAATACCCTAAGCGAATTTATATCGGGGGCAGTATACTTGTCAGCTTTAGTTTGGTTTCAGTTGTTTACTTTAGTATGTTGGGCTGGGCTACTTGGTGGCTGAGGAAACGTTACCTAATGCGCGGGTAGCTGTGCATTTATTTGGATATGAGTCCTTCTGAAAATAAGCGACATATTATGAGCGGAACGGCGGATACTTAACCTTGGGGCATTACTCCATTTCATCAGATCAACAAGTGGCAACCCCAGAAAGAATCTAAATCTAGTGTAAATAAAATATGTATTATAGTTTTAGTTTCATTTATTAAAGTAATTTGCATTATAGCTACATGTATAAAGTATTATATTTATTTTAAATTGTATTATAGGTGTTTTTTCAAGAAATTATAAAACATCTTTGTTATTAATCCAAGAATTGTGTTTTGATGAAAATCCGAGCCATTTAACGTAAGCTTTATCCCCACTCTTCTTTAAGATTTTCTCTACGAGATATAGGTCTGGGTGTTTAACTATCAGCAGCTCCAATTCATAAAAGCCTCCTGTGATTGGATTTCCTTGATAATCTTCCAGCTGATATGTGATGGGGTTTGTGTTTTGAACTTTAATAATTTTAAAAATCTCAGCTGTCGAGTTTGGTGTATAGCCTTTCTCAAATATATGCTTGTATTTGCTGATGCGTACAAAATCTCCAACTTTATACTTTGCAGGAACAACAATCTTTATATGACTGTATACAGTTGAAAGCAGTTGTTTCTCATTCGAGGTGTTGATATCACGTGGTCTCATTTTCGTAGTTCGATGTATTCTTGAGTTGTATTAAGTGAGCAGTTTCTTTACCATACCAATCCACTGATAAGATCCGTTAAAGCTGAATTCCTTCCACATCATATCCTTTAGAGGTCGGTTAAATCGTTCCACTATTGATGCTTTGAGGAAACTGTACGTAGAGTAATGATTAATTGCATGCTTCAGCATTAGATTTTTAAAGAGGCTGTTGTAGAGTTCCTTTCCATCATCAGTCTGCAGGTTTTTAGGTATTCGTCCCTCGCTTAATATAGATTGCATGGCATCTCTTACTTCTGCACCAGTTTTTCTTTTAATTGGCCCATGCATATTTGGAGAAGGTATCAATTATTATCAGCAAATAGCGGTAACCCTTGTTCACATACTTGTAGGGATCCATTTCAACCAAGTCTGCCTGCCACAAGTCATCTAGTCCTTTGATAATCACACGACGTCGTTTAAAATTTTTTCTCGCTGGTTTATGCAGCTCATTTACCACTTGTCTCTTACTCATCGTAATTATAAATGAAACAGATTTCTCAAGAGTTTTTACTCATATACACCATCTTTTGGTGTCAAGTTTTTCTTATTTATTACTGAAGTAAACAGATAGTTTTCAATCTTCGCGATTTCATCATTGATATATAGCGTTAAATTTGTCACCTCTATATTAATAGTTTTTTTTATTTCTTCAACATTTTTTTTTATTTTCTTGTCAACATAGTCTTTGGTAGTAGCATCATCATTTTCAAGGGGTTCACCAAGTCGTTTTATACACTCTGAGTTTAGATCGTAGTCTCCGTTTATCGTTAAATTAAATGCAATACCCCGCTCTCCTTGTTCACCAGCTGGACCCTGAGCTCCTCTTTTGCCATCTGGTCCTTGAATTCCTTGTTTACCGGCTGGTCCCTGAGCTCCTGTTGGTCCACGTTCACCTGCTTTCCCAAGATATCCTCGCTTAGAGAAACGTCCAAACTTGTCAACGCTCATCTGCAGATTGTGATGAAGTATTGTAATGAAGTAGTATTTAAACTATAATATCCGCTTCTCGCAACTCCTCCAGGATAGATACAATTTCATTGTTGTGACTGGTGTTTCCAGTCTGCTTTGATGCCATTAGAAGACGCAGTCTATCCACTAATTCATTTGGATCATCCCAGTAAATGTGATCAATGTTTTCTTTAGGCAGACGCATTAGTCCCATTCCTTTATGCTGTATAAGTTTACTGATTATAGCTTTATACTTAGCTGCTCTAGAACCCTTTATTTGCCCATCTTCAGCATAGTCACGTTTATCGCAAAATAGATCCATAATTAGTTAAATCCTCTTTAGTATATAGACTTTTTACAGGATCTTTCATAAATAGCAGCTCACATAACCCCAAAGTTGTTTTATAGCTCTTCCCCTTGATAAAAATATTTCCTACATCATCAAAATCAAACGTTGAATTACCGATTCTCCACGCGTTGTCTTCATAGTAAACTCCATAGGTTGGATCAGAGGGGAGGTGACAGGAGACCTTCCTGTCAATGTTCTTGAATGTTTCGGTGTTGCGAATTCTTCTTCAGATGTTAAGGAATAATCTCCATAATTTATAGGTGTGCTACTAGCCTCCATTTTCACATATTTTCGTTTTGGAGGGGTAAAAGGTTCCACAATGTCATTGGCTTCTTCTTTTGCTTCTTCTTCTTCTTCTTCTTTTTCTTCTTCTTCTTCTTCTTCTTCTTCTTCTTCTTCTTCTTTTGTGTCTTTTGTCTCAAACTTGGCTATATCCGGTGGCTCGTATTTGACTCTTCTAACAAACTCTTTTAAAGGTTTAGTGATTGGCTTAAAGGTTTCTTCAAATTGAGCTTCTGCTTCAATCCTTCCCATCCTTACAGCTTTAAATTTCTTTCGCACTGCATTCCTTGTCTTGATGAGTTCTTTTAATAGATTTTCATTCAACTT
The DNA here is from genome assembly GCA_963930735.1 of Dioctria linearis. Lineage (NCBI taxonomy): Eukaryota > Metazoa > Arthropoda > Insecta > Diptera > Asilidae > Dioctria > Dioctria linearis. Next base: position 61,196,984 of record OZ005740.1, read on the forward strand.
CGATATTAACTGAATAACGGCTTTTCAAACAGCTCTGATAACAGGTAAACAGCTTTCCAAACAGCTCTGATAACAGCTTAACAGCTTTCCGAACAGCTCTGGTAACAGCTTAATAGGTTTTCAAACAGCTCTGATAACAGCTTAACAGCTTTCCAAACAGCTCTGATAATAGCTTAACAGCTTTCCAAACAGCTCTGATAACAGCTTAACAGCTTTCCAAACAGCTCTGATAACAGCTTAACAGCTTTCCGAACAGCTCTGGTAACAGCTTAACAGCTTTTCAAACAGCTCTGATAACAGCTTAACAGCTTTTCAAACAGCTCTTATAACAGCTTAACAGCTTTCCAAACAGCTCTGATAACAGCTTAACAGCTTTCCAAACAGCTCTAATAACAGATTAACAGCTTTTCAAACAGCTCTGATAACAGCTTAACAGCTTTTAAACAGCTCTGATAACAGCTTAACAGCTCTGATAACAGCTTAACAGCTTTTAAAACAGCTCTGATAACACGTTAACAGCTTTTCAAACAGGTCTGATAATCGGTGAACAGCTTTAATCTACTCAGCAGGTCTACAGGACTCGGTGTGCTTTCCACTGAGTTACAACTTCGACTTAAGAAGGTTTCGCATGTTTCATCCTTTTATAGTACAATGAAGGTATCAAATCCTTTACGGTAGCGCCCCTTATTTAATGAGCTATCATTATCAATCATCAAGAAACCATATTCATCCTTCCAACACTCAGCACAGGCTCTTCGAAATTTATCAAACTTCATGTCTGTGTTCACATGATCATTATAGATATGTTTCAAATTCAAGACATCTTGCTTGAATAAGATGATTAAATTAGCATTGTCACGTATTAAGTTCTTTGGTATATGCGTATATGTTTGACAGAGATAGAAGCTGTCTATATCTTCGTGGCGACCCATGCAAAAATAGGATCGCACATTATCTTGCTTTTCACATGCTACATCATCGAAAATAAACACTTAATGTGATTTGGCTTCCTCTGGAGGTAGAACGTCGCAGTTGTTTGAGAATGTATAATACCCCAATCCTGATATGGGGGTCATCACTCGCTTCAAGTATTCATACTTTGGTTGATGCAAAGATTTTGAATATATGTAAATATTTTCATATCTCAGACCATTGGGATGTTCCAGCAAACTTATCATAACATTAGTTTTTCCACAATTCGATGGTCCAACAATGATGCTCCTTATACTATTAGGCAATAGGGGCCCATGCTTCTTTTTCACCTTCATAACAGCTACATCAGCATTTCGAACAGGAAAAGCTTGTTGTTGTTTAATGAACCGCATATTGAAGACTAACGGGATTCCTATAAGTATACCTGTTTATATTACATTTCAACAGTATCATCGGAACCTTATAAGATGTCGGATCACAAATCGAAACGCTCCAGAAAATGTTTGAAAGGGGGCAAAGGATAATTAAATTCAATCATCAACAAATTACCTATAGAATTACATCTACCGGGATACCAGTACTGTGGACCAGGAACAAAGTTACAAAAAAGATTGGCGAGAGGAGATCCGGGCATTAATCCATTGGACGCAGCCTGCAAAGAACACGATATAGCATACTCGCGACATAAAGATACAAGTGATCGACATATAGCTGATAAAATATTAGCTGAAAAAGCTTGGCAGCGTGCAAAATCTACGGATGCAAATTTGAGTGAACGTGCCAACGCCTGGCTTATAACAAACGCAATGAAGGCTAAAATTAAGCTAGGTATGGGTCTTAAGGCTAAAAATAAACGCCAACCCACATTCCGAGAAGCAGTACGAAATGCACGTAAGATTTTAAAAATCAAAAAAACCAAAGGACTTGATGGAAGTTACAAAAATAGCTCGAAGTGCAGCTAAAAATATTGTGAAAAGAAAGAAGAAATCAATTAAAACTCCACGAGTGATACCTGTACCAAAGGTTGGTGGGGCACTTCCATTCCTCATCCCGTTGTTTGCTGGGCTTTCAGCATTGGGAGCACTATCGGGAGGTGCAGCAGGCATAGCTAAAGCAGTAAATGATACCAGTGCGGCAAAGGCAAAATTGGAAGAAAAAAAACGTCATAACCAAGCAATGGAAACCATAGCGGTTGGTAAAGATGGAAACGGGCTGTTCTTGAAGCCGTATAGAAAAGGACTTGGACTCTATCTACAACCTCAACCAAAAAACTATTAAAGACGCTACCCAAACGACCGCTAAACGAGTTGGATCTTCACAAGTATACCACACACTTGGCACACTTCATGCGTGATAATCTACCTAAAAAGCCATGGAAGCGAGAAAGCGGTATTGTTAACTTGGACATCTCAACTGGAGCAGGTACACACTGGGTAGCGTACTACAAGAAAGGTGATAACATCGAATACTTTGATAGCTTTGGCAATCTCCAACCACCACGGGAGCTCATAAACTACTTGGGTGGTATTATTACGTACAACTACAGTTCTTATCAGAACTATGATGTAGTAATTTGCGGTCACTTATGTTTAGAGTTTATATATAATTGTTATAGCCATTAATTATTATCTATAAATAAATGTATCTGTATTGAAATTGTGACAGTTCATTATCAACCGCCATGTTATTAACACTTACTCTCACGGGAAATTCATCTCTACTCACTGCTGAGTACTTTCCTCCGCTGGAGCTAGCAACGGATTATGTTTGTGGATTAATTGATTTTCAAACATACAACTCTATACCAAATATTGATGTGAGCAATAATCTGGTTCATGTAGCGAATGAGGTTGTTGAGATACCTGTTGGATCCTATGAGATTGATGATATAGCAAAATATGTACAAGGATACTTGGATAAAGAAGGGAGAAGGATAAAGGTTACAATAAAGGCTAACAATAATACATTGAAGAGTGAAGTTAAGGCAACTGAAGAAATACATTTTGAAAAACACAGATCCATAGCTCCTCTGCTAGGATTCAGTAAAAGAAACTTATCTGCTAATATAGTGCATACATCGGAGTTGCCAGTCAACATCATTAAAGTAAATACTATACGCATCGAATGTAATATTATATCAGGATCATTCTTCAACAACACACAAGTACACACTCTCCACGAGTTTTCACCGAACGTGGGGCTTGGGTATAAAATAGTGGAGGTACCCAAAAATGTAATCTATTTGCCTGCGAACACCAAACGTATAAGTTCTCTAACATTGAAGCTCCTTGACCAAGACGGTGACTTAATCAACTTCAGAGGAGAGACTATAACCATCAGGTTACATTTGAAGCCACAGCATGTTGATATACAATAATGATAAATACGAGTTCGGAGCAGACAAGATCATTAGTCAGCGGACAACCTTGAAGCGATCAAGACCTACATTAACACCTGCAAATACAGCATATTTACAATCGATAGGCTTAACGCTGAAACAATGAATAAAGGAATACTAGATATTGCACCAGACGCTCGCTGTGATAACAGTGTTACTAAATTTGAACATCACTCCTATTCACCATTTCTAACATCATTTAAAAACAGCGATGAAATCCGTATCTCTGTACAACATCAGGACTTGAATCTTCTACCCAGCAGGAGTTTTCTTTACATTGAGGGATCTCTAACAAAGCTGGATGGGACCGTTTCAGCAACTGCAAAATTAGCTAACAACGCTCTACCATTTCTTTTTGAGGAAATACGCTATGAATTGAATGCAGTGTAAATCGATCGTACAAGAAATCTTGGGATTGCGACAACATTAAAAAACTACGTATCGCTAAATGCAAATGTAAGCAGGATACTACTCAACGGCAGCTGGTCACCAGATTCATCCGTTATACCAGCCAATGGACTGTTTAACTATTGTGTACCTCTGAAATATTTATTGGGATTCGCTGAAGATTACAAGAAAATTCTGATAAATTCCAAACATGAACTCATATTGATCCGGAGCAGGACAGACGATAATGCCATTATATCACCAACTGATGTGGTGAAAATTGAAATTACCCGGTCGCCCGATACAAATACCATTCCGCAGCTGGGACATATATGAGTATCCAGTACTACCGGAATCCACGCATCAAACCTGGTCAGTTAAGACTTCCACTCAACTGGAGAAACCTCGATTTATCATCTTAGCATTTCAAACGGATCGAAGGAACGATAAAACCAAAGATGCAAGCAAGTTTGATCACTGCAAACTCACCGATGTTACAGTTCATTTGAACTCAGAAGCATATCCCTATGATGATTTGAATTTGAAATTTGATTTGAATAGATACGCATTGCTGTATGAAATGTATATAAAGTTTACACAATCATACTATGGTCATCAGTATCAGCCGTTCCTCACATGGGAGAAGTTCAAAACCGATGCGCCGATCGCTGTCATTGATTGCTCACATCAAAATGAAACAATAAAAACTGGACCTGTTGACATAAGGCTAGAAAGTTAAATTAAGAAGATGGCTGTCATCGTAGACGTCCAAGGATTCAAAACAAATCTCAATCAATTCATCACTAAAGAACTGGCAATTTTAAGCAATGAAAACCAGGTGCAGCACTTTATATTTCAACCACCGTTCAGATACAAAGATTTGACTTCAGCAAAAAAGGGACAAGTAAAATGGCTTCAACACAATTTTCATGGATTCCGCTGGGATGATGGCTACATACCGTATCACAAGCTGTACACTATAGTTGAACCACTGCTTCGAAACAAAACCGTATATGTAAAGGGAGCCGAAAAAGTTCATTGGGAGCAGAAGATAGTTGGAGAGGGTGAAATCATTATTAACGTTGAAGATGAATACAACTGTTGAAAAGTAATAGAGATTAACACAAATGCGCCATCTTGCCAAGTTCATATTGGACAATGTGCTATAAGAAATACTTTTATAATAAGAAATTTTATTGGAAATAAAAACAAGTGTTTATAAAACATAAGACTTTTCAATACACACATACCCCCAGAACCCTCACTGACATCGTCTAGAATCTGTTCGTGGTGATGTCATGTTGTGAAATTCGAATAATGATATCTACAACTTCCCTGCTAAGAAAACTTATTTAGGTGCAGCAAAACCATGATGACGTCATGCCGATATCTAGAACTCTCCCGCTTAATAAATGAAACTAAAACTATAATACATATTTTATTTACACTAGATTTAGATTCTTTCTGGGGTTGCCACTTGTTGATCTGATGAAATGGAGTAATGCCCCAAGGTTAAGTACCCGCCGTTCCGCTCATAATATGTCGCTTATTTTCAGAAGGTCTCATATCCAAATAAATGCACAGCTACACACATCCACCCGCGCCTTAGGTAACGTTTCCTCAGCCACCAAGTAGCCCAGCCCAACATACTAAAGTAAACAACTGAAACCAAACTCAAGCTGACAAGTATACTGCCCCCGATATAAATTCGCTTAGGGTATTTCACATCATTACTTAAGCCGTATACATTCTACCCAAGCCTTGGTATAGGTAACGTAGCCGAATCCAACACACCACACACAATCCTAGTCATAGTATCAGATATTGCCACTAAAGCTCTCAGCCAACCTCCAGTACCTATCCCCAAGCCCAAGATGATGTAGTACCGACTAATGCCACCAGGGGACCTTGCTCAAGAAATGGTGTTTGCAACGAGCAACTGTGAATTTTCTCCGCACGTACCCCCAAGACCCAATAATAATAATAATTTGCTGATATCTACAACTTCCCTGCTAAGAAAACGTGCAGGATTTGAAAACAGCAAAACCATGATGACGTCATGCCAATATCTAGAACTCTCCCGCTAATGCATGCTGGTAGTTCCGGCTAAGACCGCTAGGGTTCATTACTCAAGAAATGGTGTTTGCGCTCCAAACAGATGTCGCTAATATCTCGAAAACCAAAGCCCGTAGAGGATTTCTGATGAAAATTTCGTTCCCCCTCCCACCCCACACCGCCAAGAATCCATTTCCATGAGCAAAAATAACTTGAAATATTAATACGCTAATATCTCGAAAACCAGAGCCCGTAGAGGATTTCTGATGAAAATTTCATTACCCCCCCCCCCTCTATTTATTACCCACCCCCCCCTCCACATACCTACCCTCTAGAATCCATTGACATGAACAAAAATTTCCTACTATTAACTTTAATTATTAGTTCAAAACCAAAAGCCTACATTTAGGCGCTCAAGAAAAATCAATTATTACTAATATTAATTCAAAACCAGGCGCAACACTTGAAAACAACAAAAGCCTACATTTAGGCGCACCACACATCCAAAAAGTGAAGCAAAAAACTTCCCAAAACCGTAGCATGCTGCCACGTGTGGGCAAAAGTGAAGCAAAAAGCTTCCCAAAACCGTAGCATGCTGCCACGTGTGGGCCAAAAGTGAAGCAAAAAACTTCCAAAAGAATCGTACCACACATCCAAAGCCGTAGTACCGGAGCATGCTGGTAGTATCGGCTCACTGACATCTTCTAGAATCTGTTCATGGTGATGTCATGTTGTGAAATTCGAATGATGCTGAACAAAGCCTACATTTAGACGCAGCACCCCCATGAGCGAAAAAAACTTGAATTATTAATAATATTAACTATAAAAGAAATGGTAAAATCGCTAATATCTCGAAAACCAGAGCCCGTAGAGGATTTCTGATGAAAATTTCATCCCCCCTAACACCCGCACCCCAACCATCTAGAATCCATTGGCATGAACAAAAATTTCCTAGCGTCAACTTTAATTATTACTAATATTAGTTCAAAGCCAAAAGCCTACATTTAGGCGCACCTATGTATGTATTTAAGAAAACCGTAGTGCGGGAGCATTCTGGTAGTACCTGCTAATGCCGCTAGGGTGCAGTCAAGATCAAATGACATATCCCGGTAGTACCGATTAATCCCGCTAGGGCGCAATCGAGACTCAATGAAAGCAAAAGCCTACATTTAGGCGCAACACATATCTATTTAAGAAAACCGTAGTACCGGAGCATGCTGTTAGTACCGGCTAATGCAGCTAGGGTGCAGTCAAGTTCAAATGATACATCCTGGTAGTACCGATTAATCCCGCTAGGGCGCAGTCGAGACTCAATGAAACCAAAAGCCTACATTTAGGCGCAGCACATGGTGTATCCAAGGCACAAACCAATACAACCAAGACACAAACCTAAATTTAGCACGGGCTCAAACCACCTAGCGACGGTGGCGCCATCTGTGGCGAAATCCTGTAGGCATAAAAAAGTGGTCCAGAACTGTCATAGTTTATCTACTTCCAGCGTATAATGAAAAAATTCAACTCCCGTAATAGTAAGCGCCCAGAAAGTATCCCTTCCAAAGCAAGCAGTGCTTAATGACATTCATAAAAATTCAGAAGGCTCAGTTACCAAACCAATCCATACAGAAACCGATGAAAATTTATATGAATGTAGCGACAAAGACCAGGCCTATATCAGCCAGGCGTCATCGATTTTATATATACAACCGATGCAGGCTTCCACTTGAACAGTCTGCATAGTTATTAGATCTATATTTGAAAAATAAGGAACAACCTAATGTAGGTACATACTATGTGTATGTCCAACTTTAAGGCAGTTACAGAATTTCCTAGTACTCGAATATAAGTTTGTTGTAAGGCAAATATTATGAAATTCTTAACCATACTATGTCCTAATTTGCTTACGAAAACATTCGACATGCAAATTTGTAAATGAAAATGTGCCTTTGATGTGGTTCAAATCAGCATTCAACCCAACCTTGTTTACTGGTTGCAGTGAAATGAACTAACTCCGTCATACCTCACTTTTTCGGTGCTCATTCCCAAAAAAATTCATAAAAATATCCTTTTTAAAGATTCGAAAGGGGGCAGTTCGGCAATATTGCTCTCAGCCTTTCATTAGGCCATTGAAGTGCCTTTGCTTTTAGATACCGGAACATGGGTTGTGAAATATGATACTTTCGTATGCTGCAATCGTACACCTGAATACTTCATTTTGGGGTCCTGATGGGTAACTTTTCTAAAGTAGCGAATCACTTTTAACACAAACGACTCCGTTCAAACTTTGAACATATCCCTTCACGTACATTATTTTTCACATCACGTTTTTCTATGATGTTCTTTGGTTAGAAAAATATCTAAAATTTGCAGGGCAAATATGGAAGAAGCATTTAATGACCGGAATGGTCTTGCCTTTTACCCCTGGACTATGGTTTTGTCGTAAATATTTAATATTTTTCTATCCACAGTATTACCATATGGATTAGAAGGAGAATAGTCAAATTTGTTCAGTTCATTTTGAGAGAAAACTTTTACATTTATTACATAATATATTTATGCTTACGCTTATTGTGAAACTTTTAGTGAATGCAGTACACGAAAATATCTCATAAGTGAAAGGTACTGTATAATTTTTTACAAACTTGTTTCTACTTAATGTGATAACATCTTATTGTTTTGATGCTTCGAACAAAAGTATGTTGTCCTCGCGTTAATTATAATCTATTCGACTCTTTTTAATTCAGTTTTTCTTATGATCCGCCGTTAGGCAGAGGAAATAATTTGAATTATTAGACCACAAATTGCTTACCGAACTAGAGCAACGAGTTCGAATCTACATAATATCGATAGCGGTGGAAATCACAGCATTAATTATATTCTGGTGTTCGCCCTGCGGTACCAACTACTCATTCTACAATGCATATGTATGTATGGCGCAGTCTACTTTTTTTAAATTTCAAAATGGGTTTCGACATTTTCCTCATCCGGTACCACTTGGGAATACCGCATATCCATTAAAAGAATTATTAATTACACTAGGCTTAAGGAGCTAAACTCTATGTAGTGATCGATATAAGCGAGCATTTAGTCAACCCGGATAAATCTTGAAAATGATATTGTAGTTTGAAAGTAAAATTTTTCATGCCTACAAAATTTACGTTGCAAAGTTGTAAGAAATAAATATAATTAAATGCTGGTTGTTTTAACTAATAATTTACTTATATGGCATACAGAGCTTCGAAAATATTTATTTGGGATTCTAAAGCCATAAAACCCATATTGAATGTGCAAAACTGTTAACATTATAAACTAAAAACAAAGAATTCTAAAGAAATAATTCCCGCATCTTATCTCGTCTCTTGTCAGGCCAGGCAGTAGACAGGCAACCCAAGAAATCTCAGTTCTAACAATAATGTCTCAGGCTCAGAAAACAAACATAACCAAATTACTAAAGTATATATCACCACCACCATTTATTATAAAGTAGCGATTCCGCCTGCCCGAGCATATCCGATGCCCGTGCAATTATTTATGATTGTAGTTAGGTGTTTTGCAAAACGAGATAACTCAAAAACAATATAAGGTTGGGGCTGTAAATGATAACGCCAATGAATATTTAAGTTTATTTCACAATGCGTCAAAGTTAACACTATTCCAAATTTACAGGGAAATATATTTCGGAGATTAACATTAACTAATATACATATCTTAAGATAATTACAATGTCAACTATGTCACTTACTAACTAAAATTTCACTACTGTATCAGCTTAGATAAAACAAATTACGCTAATTTCAGATAATATTTTAGAGAGTTCATCTTTTAAGAATGGCACCAATATATGTGTATAAATATAATGCAATAAATGATTAATCAACGCATCCACCAGTCTAAAATGTGGAATCGATTTTATAGCGTTGGTAAATAGATAGTTAGTGATTATCTTGTTCTAGTCGCTCCCCGAAGTAAGATACTTCACTTCAGTCGAGAACCAAAGCAAAGTTGTAGGTTAACAAAATTTATTCCAGTCGAAACCCAGAATAAATGTCTTTATCTCGGTCGATACCAAAGATAAAGTGAGGTTGTTAGAATGATGTATTCCAATCGAGACCCAGAATAAATATCGTTATCTTAGTCGATACCCAAGATAAAGTGTATTAATTAGTAAAATTTATTCCAGTCGAGACCCGTAATGAATATCATTATCTCAGTCGTTATCCAAGATGAAGTTATTGAGTTAGTAAAAGTTATTCCAGTCGAGACCCGGAATAAATATTGTTATCTCAGCCGAGACCCCCAATAAAGCTATTATTTTAGTATTTTTTATTCTAGTAGTTACCCAGATTAAAGTAATTTTGTTAACAATTTTAAGTTATTACCACTAGCAAAGTCGATTCCGATGTATTATCACTAAGTGCCGGATGCAAAAAGAAAAAGATTTAAGTTAGCCTGCGAATTAAATTGCCTCTGAATTGCGGACGGCACCAAAAAATAACTCTATACTGCACATAGCAACATTGGTGCATTGACCTTAGCCGCTATCTAACAATTCTTATCTACGCACAACAACAATAGTGGATTGACCTTAGCGCTATGCGTAGCAACTGCAATTCTGAGTAAGTTTGTTGCCGTTCTTGATTTTGCTTAGCTAAAGTTATTATGACTACAAAGTATGCCATTGGATACCTATTGCAATAGTACTTAATCTGCTACTTTTTAAAAGATAAATTCAACTAAAAAGATGACTTAAGGGGGCGTCCTGAATTGAAATTTAACAAAAAGCCTTTTTCGTTATTGTTTAAATCGAGAGATAAACTATGTAAGAATATGTTTACAAAGTAGCAGAGGCCAATTCTAATTATTTCTAAGAATATAAAGGCAGGAGCAGACGAGCGGCGAGGTTGTCGACGTGTACGAGCACTCGCCACTCCGGTTTTCTATTCAAAATTCGATTCCTGGAAAAGGTTGGGGAATGGGGTGTCGTTCAATGCAATAGTTATAATCCATAAATGAATTCAATGGAAGAAGTAGGAGGACTGTTTTATGGACCAGGAATAGGTGTTTAACAGATTATCAGCGTAAGTAAATAAAAATTGATATGTTTTCCTATTGAAAACTTTGAAACGCTTTTTCTTCAGTTTTTATTTTCACGATTTTTCTACATTGCCGTGCATGATATCTAAAAAACTAAACGGCTTATATAATTGAACAAAGGTTTTTTTTATTCAGTATTCAATTCTCTCCTAAGTGAACTGAAAGCATTCGACAAAATGTTTATTTAAATAATTGTAGCACTTTAAAATTTATTTCTTTTAAACATTTTTTTTTAAACCCGCCCATCATTTTCTATTTCCCATTTTTTCTGCCTGTTTTTAGTTCACCCAGAAGAAAAATTCAAAATGATTTAATACTCTTTTGGTTTCTGTTTCAATAAAAGAAGGTGAATCTTTCCCGCCGATTGAAGACTACAGCGAAACGACGTCCATGAAATATGCTTACAAATCAGTGATATATATATTTTTTAATGTAAAAATATTGTTTTTTATGCATTACATTTGTATAAAACCATACCTCAAAATTCAATACCATCATTTCTTTCTTTCCATTCTAAAAAATATCACAAAAAAACGATAGTTTAGAACATTTTAATTCAGGACACCCCCTTAATTTAATTACATTTGATTTGCGTAAAGTTCATCGGATTATGTCCCGGTTTTGTTTATGTGGAATGTAGCCATAATGTATCGATTGTTGTCTCTACTAAAAAATTGCTTTAACGACGTACTTGTAGGTCGGTGTGCATAGTTTTGTTCCCAACCTAGTTTCGATAAATAGAAATACTTGGAATTAGAGTTTTTTGTACGATTTTACTTTCAGGTGGCTTTTTAATGTTGGTTTCAATATATGCCTAGATTGAAAAATTGGCGTGATACAGGAAACCTTTTAGTCATCTGTCATCTATGAAAACACCAGTGACATCAGACAAATTAAAAATCACTTCGAATTGATGATAGAACGACGATAGAAAATTTGCATATTATTTTCATAGCGAAGAACGTAAGTAATCAGTGTCTTCTTTAGTATTACAGCCCAAACTTTTTAAACCAAGCAGGACATCATTAGAGATACGATAAAATTGCTCCAATATCTAAAGGTTATTCCCCAGAAGACATTGAATCTACAGGATCCATGTGAACGAAATCATTGTAGTAAATGCATTTAAAATAAATG
>OZ005740.1:61209184-61259346 GCA_963930735.1 Dioctria linearis
AAAAACTGGACCTGTTGACATAAGGCTAGAATTCAAGACATCTGAAAATATACCGGCTAATACAACAGTTTAGGGTATTTCACATCATTACTTAAGCCGTATACATTCTACCCAAGCCTTGGTATAGGTAACGTAGCCGAATCCAACACACCACACACAATCCTAGTCATAGTATCAGATATTGCCACTAAAGCTCTCAGCCAACCTCCAGTACCTATCCCCAAGCCAAAGATGATGTAGTACCGACTAATGCCACCAGGGGACCTTGCTCAAGAAATGGTGTTTGCAACGAGCAACTGTGAATTTTCTCCGCACGTACCCCCAAGACCCAATAATAATAATTTGCTGATATCTACAACTTCCCTGCTAAGAAAACGTGCAGGATTTGAAAACAGCAAAACCATGATGACGTCATGCCAATATCTAGAACTCTCCCGCTAATGCATGCTGGTAGTTCCGGCTAAGACCGCTAGGGTTCATTACTCAAGAAATGGCGTTTGCGCTCCAAACAGATGTCGCTAATATCTCGAAAACCAAAGCCCGTAGAGGATTTCTGATGAAAATTTCGTTCCCCCTCCCACCCCACACCGCCAAGAATCCATTTCCATGAGCAAAAATAACTTGAAATATTAATACGCTAATATCTCGAAAACCAGAGCCCGTAGAGGATTTCTGATGAAAATTTCATTACCCCCCCCCCCCACATACCACCCCTCTAGAATCCATTGACATGAACAAAAATCTCCTACTATTAACTTTAATTATTAGTTCAAAACCAAAAGCCTACATTTAGGCGCTCAAGAAAAATCAATTATTACTAATATTAATTCAAAACCAGGCGCAACACTTGAAAACAACAAAAGCCTACATTTAGGCGCACCACACATCCAAAAAAGTGAAGCAAAAAACTTCCCAAAACCGTAGCATGCTGCCACGTGTGGGCAAAAGTGAAGCAAAAAGCTTCCCAAAACCGTAGCATGCTGCCACGTGTGGGCCAAAAGTGAAGCAAAAAACTTCCAAAAGAATCGTACCACACATCCAAAGCCGTAGTACCGGAGCATGCTGGTAGTATCGGCTCACTGACATCTTCTAGAATCTGTTCGTGGTGATGTCATGTTGTGAAATTCGAATGCTGCTGAACAAAGCCTACATTTAGACGCAGCACCCCCATGAGCGAAAAAAACTTGAATTGTTAATAATATTAACTATAAAAGAAAAGGTAAAATCGCTAATATCTCGAAAACCAGAGCCCGTAGAGGATTTCTGATGAAAATTTCATCCCCCCTAATAGCCCCACCCCAACCATCTAGAATCCATTGGCATGAACAAAAATTTCCTAGCGTCAACTTTAATTATTACTAATATTAGTTCAAAGCCAAAAGCCTACATTTAGGCGCACCTATGTATGTATTTAAGAAAACCGTAGTACGGGAGCATGCTGGTAGTACCGGCTAATGCCGCTAGGGTGCAGTCAAGATCAAATGATACATCCTGGTAGTACCGATTAATCCCGCTAGGGCGCAGTCGAGACTCAATGAAACCAAAAGCCTACATTTAGGCGCAGCACATGGTTAATCCAAGGAACAAACCAATACAACCAAGACACAAACCTAAATTTAGCACGGGCTCAAACCACCTAGCGACGGTGGCGCCATCTGTGGCGAAATCCTGGAGGCATAAAAAAGTGGGTCCAGAACTGTCATAGTTTATCTACTTCCAGCGTATAATGAAAAAATTCAACTCCCGTAATAGTAAGCGCCCAGAAAGTATCCCTTCCAAAGCAAGCAGTGCTTAATGACATTCATAAAAATTCAGAAGGCTCAGTTACCAAACCAATCCATACAGAAACCGATGAAAATTTATATGAATGTAGCGACAAAGACCAGGCCTATATCAGCCAGGCGTCATCGATTTTATATATACAACCGATGCAGGCTTCCACTTGAACAGTCTGCATAGTTATTACAGAATTTGCTAGTACTCGAATATAAGTTTGATGTAAGGCAAATATTATGAAATTCTTAACCATACTATGTCCTAATTTGCTTACGAAAACATTCGACATGCAAATTTGTAAATGAAAATGTGCCTTTGATGTGGTTCAAATCAGCATTCAACCCAACCTTGTTTACTGGTTGCAGTGAAATGAACTAACTCCGTCATACCTCACTTTTTCGGTGCTCATTCCCAAAAAAATTCATAAAAATATCCTTTTTAAAGATTCGAAAGGGGGCAGTTCGGCAATATTGCTCTCAGCCTTTCATTAGGCCATTGAAGTGCCTTTGCTTTTAGATACCGGAACATGGGTTGTGAAATATGATACTTTCGTATGCTGCAATCGTACACCTGAAAACTTCATTTTGGGGTCCTGATGGGTAACTTTTCTAAAGTAGCGAATCACTTTTAACACAAACGACTCCGTTCAAACTTTGAACATATCCCTTCACGTACATTATTTTTCACATCACGTTTTTCTATGATGTTCTTTGGTTAGAAAAATATCTAAAATTTGCAGGGCAAATATGGAAGAAGCATTTAATGACCGGAATGGTCTTGCCTTTTACCCCTGGACTATGGTTTTGTCGTAAATATTTAATATTTTTCTATCCACAGTATTGACCATATGGATTAGAAGGAGAATAGTCAAATTTGTTCAGTTCATTTTGAGAGAAAACTTTTACATTTATTACATAATATATTTATGCTTACGCTTATTGTGAAACTTTTAGTGAATGCAGTACACGAAAATATCTCATAAGTGAAAGGTACTGTATAATTTTTTACAAACTTGTTTCTACTTAATGTGATAACATCTCATTGTTTTGATGCTTCGAACAAAAGTATGTTGTCCTCGCGTTAATTATAATCTATTCGACTCTTTTTAATTCAGTTTTTCTTATGATCCGCCGTTAGGCAGAGGAAATAATTTGAATTATTAGACCACAAATTGCTCACCGAACTAGAGCAACGAGTTCGAATCTACATAATATCGATAGCGGTGGAAATCACAGCATTAATTATATTCTGGTGTTCGCCCTGCGGTACCAACTACTCATTCTACAATGCATATGTATGTATGGCGCAAGTATTGCGAAGAAGTCTACTTTTTTTAAATTTCAAAATGGGTTTCGACATTTTCCTCATCCGGTACCACTTGGGAATACCGCATATCCATTAAAAGAATTATTAATTACACTAGGTTTAAGGAGCTAAACTCTATGTAGTGATCGATATAAGCGAGCATTTAGTCAACCCGGATAAATCTTGAAAATGATATTGTAGTTTGAAAGTAAAATTTTTCATGCCTACTAAATTTACGTTGCAAAGTTGTAAGAAATAAATATAATTAAATGCTGGTTGTTTTAACTAATAATTTACTTATATGGCATACAGAGCTTCGAAAATATTTATTTGGGATTCTAAAGCCATAAAACCCATATTGAATGTGCAAAACTGTTAACATTATAAACTAAAAACAAGAATTCTAAAGAAATAATTCCCGCATCTTATCTCGTCTCTTGTCAGGCCAGGCAGTAGACAGGCAACCCAAGAAATCTCAGTTCTAATAATTATGTCTCAGGCTCAGAAAACAAACATAACCAAATTACTAAAGTATATATCACCACCACCATTTATTATAAAGTAGCGATTCCGCCTGCCCGAGCATATCCGATGCCCGTGCAATTATTT
Source organism: Dioctria linearis (assembly GCA_963930735.1). Lineage (NCBI taxonomy): Eukaryota > Metazoa > Arthropoda > Insecta > Diptera > Asilidae > Dioctria > Dioctria linearis. The sequence continues at coordinate 61,212,875 of OZ005740.1, forward strand.
ATGATTGTAGTTAGGTGTTTTGCAAAACGAGATAACTCAAAAACAATATAAGGTTGGGGCTGTAAATGATAACGCCAATGAATATTTAAGTTTATTTCACAATGCGTCAAAGTTACCACTATTCCAAATTTACAGGGAAATATATTTCGGAGATTAACATTAACTAATATACATATCTTAAGATAATTACAATGTCAACTATGTCACTTACTAACTAAAATTTCACTACTGTATCAGCTTAGATAAAACAAATTACGCTAATTTCAGATAATATTTTAGAGAGTTCATCTTTTAAGAATGGCACCAATATATGTGTATAAATATAATGCAATAAATGATTAATCAACGCATCCACCAGTCTAAAATGTGGAATCGATTTTATAGCGTTGGTAAATAGATAGTTAGTGATTATCTTGTTCTAGTCGCTCCCCGAAGTAAGATACTTCACTTCAGTCGAGAACCAAAGCAAAGTTGTAGGTTAACAAAATTTATTCCAGTCGAAACCCAGAATAAATGTCTTTATCTCGGTCGATACCAAAGATAAAGTGAGGTTGTTAGAATGATGTATTCCAATCGAGACCCAGAATAAATATCGTTATCTTAGTCGATACCCAAGATAAAGTGTATTAATTAGTAAAATTTATTCCAGTCGAGACCCGTAATGAATATCATTATCTCAGTCGTTATCCAAGATGAAGTTATTGAGTTAGTAAAAGTTATTCCAGTCGAGACCCGGAATAAATATTGTTATCTCAGCCGAGACCCCCAATAAAGCTATTATTTTAGTATTTTTTATTCTAGTCGTTACCCAGATTAAAGTAATTTTGTTAACAATTTTAAGTTATTACCACTAGCAAAGTCGATTCCGATGTATTATCACTAAGTGCCGGATGCAAAAAGAAAAAGATTAAGTTAGCCTGCGAATTAAATTGCCTCTGAATTGCGGACGGCACCAAAAAATAACTCTATACTGCACATAGCAACATTGGTGCATTGACCTTAGCCGCTATCTAACAATTCTTATCTACGCACAACAACAATAGTGGATTGACCTTAGCGCTATGCGTAGCAACTGCAATTCTGAGTAAGTTTGTTGCCGTTCTTGATTTTGCCTAGCTAAAGTTATTATGACTACAAAGTATGCCATTGGATACCTATTGCAATAGTACTTAATCTGCTACTTTTTAAAAGATAAATTCAACTGAAAAGATGACTTAAAGGGGTGTCCTGAATTGAAATTTAACAAAAACCCTTTTTCGTTATTGTTTAAATCGAGAGATAAGCTATGTAAGAATATGTTTACAAAGTAGCAGAGGCCAATTCTAATTATTTCTAAGAATATAAAGGCAGGAGCAGACGAGCGGCGAGGTTGTCGACGTGTACGAGCACTCGCCACTCCGGTTTTCTATTCAAAATTCGATTCCTAGAAAAGGTTGGGGAATGGGGTGTCGTTCAATGCAATAGTTATAATCCATAAATGAATTCAATGGAAGAAGTAGGAGGACTGTTTTATGGACCAGGAATAGGTGTTTAACAGATTATCAGCGTAAGTAAAGAAAAATTGATAATATTGAAAAATTGAAAATATTGTTTTTTATGCATTACATTTGTATAAACTCAAAATTCAATACCATCATTTCTTTCTTTCCATTCTAAAAAATATCACAAAAAAACGATAGTTTAGAACATTTTAATTCAGGACACCCCCTTAATTTAATTACATTTGATTTGCGTAAAGTTCATCGGATTATGTCCCGGTTTTGTTTATGTGGAATGTAGCCATAATGTATCGATTGTTGTCTCTACTAAAAAATTGCTTTAACGACGTACTTGTAGGTCGGTGTGCATAGTTTTGTTCCCAACCTAGTTTCGATAAATAGAAATACTTGGAATTAGAGTTTTTTGTACGATTTTACTTTCAGGTGGCTTTTTAATGTTGGTTTCAATATATGCCTAGATTGAAAAATTGGCGTGATACAGGAAACCTTTTAGTCATCTATGAAAACACCAGTGACATCAGACAAATTAAAAATCACTTCGAATTGATGATAGAACGACGATAGAAAATTTGCATAATATTTTCATAGCGAAGAACGTAAGTAATCAGTGTCTTCTTTAGTATTACAGCCCAAACTTTTTAAACCAAGCAGGACATCATTAGAGATACGACAAAATTGCTCCAATATCTAAAGGTTATTCCCCAGAAGACATTGAATCTACAGGATCCATGTGAACGAAATCATTGTAGTAAATGCATTTAAAATAAATGCTTTAAAGATCAAAAAAACATTTTTTATTATATTTTCACATTTTAGTCTTAAAATAATTTTACTTCTTTAGGAAAACACTAAAACGCATATCAAAAATACGATGAGATACAAAATAGTTTTTATGAATAATGTAAATGTCATCTGGCTATATGTGTATACAAATAAAACATATCGTAAGAATACATGGTAGATGCAAAGTTTTAATCAAAACACTTCTTTGCTTGCATTTAACCAATGTCATCCATATAAAATAATTTAATAAAAACATATATTTCGCTTGTATCAGTTTAACAATAAGAGATAAAACTTTCGTTGAATTCTTTACACAAAGTGAACGCAGATATGCAAATAGCTTGGTACAACCTCCCAAATAAGCACTCCTCTGTACTCTGGGGATGTCATAAATCACTTTCTCTACCATAAATTTTAAAGAGTTGTCTTCCCCAGTGAAAACCGGAATTATTTTATCGTATACCACACCACATCTTCGGGTTTCTATCATTAGGTGAAAAAAGAGGAGTCCTTCTGTTTTCTCAGCACATAATCACAAGGAACCCCTTTCTTTGCTGAGCAAGGTGAAAAGAAAATCTTACTGAATTCGGACTTATTTTGTCGATACATAATAGCACAGTGTATGTCAACTTGTGCCCTTTCTTGCTGATTGTTGAATTGCCGACATATTTATTACTCACCAAACAAAAATTTTATCGATTCTTGTGGGTGTATTGAATCCCAGTGGGAAATCTCGTCAAGAATTCCATGTGAAATAGTAAAGACTTGTGGAAGTTGTAAAACTGAGTGCAAGATGATTAAAGAGCTGAAAAATTGAAAGGGGTTGTAAGTCTAAAGTGCCAAAAAACAAAAGTCAAGATTTTTACAAAAATCCAAATAGATCCAGGTAGAAAATGTACGCTATCTCATCGAGTGATCAAAACATTAAGAGAAAATGTGATAATCAGAATTATAAGCTCGAGCAAAAGAAACGTCGTTTACATGGAGATAAGTACAAAACATCAAAAAATGTTACAGTCCAAAAAAAACATTAATTAATTACATTGTTGTAATGTACTCTGGGCAGTATAGCTATGTGTTTGTGCGGACTCATTTTAATGCTTACATATTCAAATTGCCACAACGGTAACGTTCAGCAGATCTGTCGGTTTCGATTTCGTTTTAGTTTCAGTGTGTGTAATTTTATTATAATTGTGAGATCTGTGCTCAAGCGAAAGGGGTGCCGGTTGTAAAAAGATAACTCAGCTTGTATAAATTCATATATAAAATCTTTATTTTTAATATATGTATAACTTAAGACTAATATCACAAATTCAACAAATTCAATAAATCAAAACTCTTACAAATACCTTAATCTAATATATAAAAAAAACTTCAGAGAATTTGAAACAATTGTCGCTACAGGAGTTTGTTGCCTTTATTTCAGAAAAAAAAGAACTGAATTTACTATTAAATTCATGAACTTATAAAAAAATGAAATAGAAGTTTTTTTGTGCTGTACGTCTAATCACTATAGTAGTAATAAATAGTTAATGTGGCAGAAGTATTTTTTGCAGCAGGAGCAAATTAGCGCTTAACCCAGATAAGCCTACTGTCCTATATACAGGTCAGTGAAAAACAACAAAAATTATCTACCTACCCACATAAAACACATAAATTATTTCAAGTTGTATGCAAGAAACATATTGTTAGCTGCTACAAAAAATATATAAACCCATAGTTATTTTAAGTTTTCAGTGAAATATTTAGACACAAAGTGCATAATAATCGTGTTCAGAAGATATGGCTGATAAAACGTAAGAATAAAATTTGTTATTTGTTTATTTTTACATTGTGTTGCTTTTTTTAGTTTCGAATTATAACGTTCTTACACATAACCTATATTTCTTTAGCTTTGACTTTCTACCATGTATACAATTGATTCGAAATATTGGTGTCCTACATATAGTCCAGTAGGATAATAAGTAGTTATTTTTTGTTTTCAGACCATTACCTGCCCATGAGATATTAGACATCTTGGAGAATATTTCTGACGATGAAGATAACCGGCAAAGGGTTATATGTATTTTACCTCCTTCTGTAAATCCAGATTGCTCTACTGATGAAGATTCTGGGAGACGAGGACAATAACTTGCCCAGGAACATTTTGCTTCAACTAGCAGAAATAACCGTTCAAGGAGAAGATCTGTCTAGTGATGACGAGGAACATGAACCCACGGCTCATTGTCCTAAACGAAGACGTTCATGGAGAAAGCGTGACTTAGAAAACCCGCCTCTGGAATGGCCGAAGGTTTCAGGTGCAACTCAAGAAAAAACTCCTATTGAATGGTTTCAAGTTTTTTTCGATGATGAAGTTATGTCATTGTTGGTAGTAGAGAGTAACAAGTACGCCATAAAAAACAATCTTGCTGGTGACATAAGCCTTGAGGAAATGAAATTTTTCATAGGTGTTTTACTTGTAAGTGGGTCTGCGAGGCTGGCTAGAAGGCGAATGTATTGGGAAAATTCTACTGACTCCAAAAATGTGTTAGTAAGCTCTGCTATACCCAGGGAGAGGTTTAATTATATTTTTCGTCATTTTCATATCAACGATGATTTAGATCCTCAAGACAAGTACACAAAATTCGTCCACTTGTGACTGAACAAACAGTTTCTCGAGTTTGCTATACTCGACACGAACTCTATAGCGTTGACGAAGCCATGATCCCTTATTATGGCCGGCATGGTTGCAAGCAGCATATCGATGGAAAGCCGATTAGATATGGCTTCAAGTCATGGGTTGGTGCTACTTGACTTGGATACGTATTATAGATGGAACCCTATCATGGCGCTAGGGCTATGTGCAATCCAATATATAAAGATTTGGGCCTAGGGGCTAGCGTCTTGATTTCTAAAGGCTATAGTCTCCCGTATCACATTGTATTTGACAACTCCTTTACCGGGACACCGTTGATAGAAGAAGTGACTAATAGAGGTCTTCGTTGCACTGGAACTGTTCGAGAAAATAGGACTTTCAAAGTGTTGAAGAAAAAAGAACGAGGTTCTTTGGATTGCAGGTCAACTCATGACAATAAGCTTATAGTTTCTAAATGGCATGATAACAATATATTTAGTATTGCTTCAAATGCTGTTGGCGAGAATCCTAAACAGCCAGCCAAACGGTTCTCGCAGAGTGAAAAGAAAAACATTATGATTGGGGAGCCTCGTATTGTCGCTATATATAATAAACATATGGGGGAGTGGATAGATCAGACGAGAACATCTCTCATTACCGCGTTGGAATAAAGGGAAAGAAATGCTTACGCATATGATCGATCTTGCGGAACACAATACCTGGCAATTATATAAAACCAATAATGGTAAGCTGGATCATCTAGGTTTTCGAAGGAGGGTCGCAACAGATTTGATTGAGTCGAATAGGCCCAAGCCGACCTTCGCACCATAAACATGCCGATAGTCGAAAAGGCAAAATAAATCATTTGGTTGTCCTACAATCAAAACTAACACGTTGTCGCCAATGCCATAAAAAATGTTTGACAAGAAGTGCGATGTTGAAGTATGTGTCAAATGTTTTGAGACCTATCATTCAACATTTTTTTATTTAGTTAACTACTAATTAGACATAACCATAATTATATTTAATTTTTGTAAACCTTTTCAATTATTTTATTCTAAATAAAGCTGATTACAGAACATTTATGGTTTGGGTATTCATACAATAATTTACGATGTATTATCCTACTGTCCTATATATAGGACGGTCATTTCCCTGAAAGCCTTACATGCAGGATTTTTTTCAACATTTTTTACGTGTTGTCTAGGACGTATACAACTAGAAAAATAAAAATTTTACGAACATTTCGAGAAAAGATAGTTTCAGGTATATCTGGGTTAAAATAAACAATAGCAAACCGCTACCTGTCGGCTTCATGATGGGTTGCCTTCGCAACGCTATTTCTCAAAGCTGTTAAACTTTGACGGCGGCGTCCCGCAGTGATGTCATAGTGGGACCATGAACTCTGACTGCGGCGAAGACGCGAACATCTGGTGTGATGTGTTGTCATTTTGACATGTCAATGTAAGTTGTTTTGTTAATTATACTTCATCTATTTATTAGTAATGAGTTTTTAATTGTTTTTTTTTAGACTGAGTGTGATGTAGAACAACCGGATTGCAGTCTTCAGGTTTTGTAAGGAGTGAACTGGTCTGCAGATGGGAATTTGTTATCCCTTTATATGGGTATTTTTTGTAATAAACTTTTGAATAGATATTTTTTTAATTAAATTCGATTTATGGGTGTAAAATTTCATCTGATTGGTTGAGTTTTACATGTTTTTTATGTAATCATTTTAAAGGGTGCTCTAACGGTGATATACAGAAACGCAATATTTTTTGTGCCACATGAAATAGCAAGTCGCTCAGTCCATTGTTATAAGTCAGTGGGTTTATTTATCTATATTTAAACAACCATAATTTTCATGAACCTTTGAGGTAACTAGTAATATGTGAAAATTTACTAAATAAAAGCTATACAGTTAAAACAAGTTAAATGAATTATGAATTCTAGCTCCCATTTGGTAATAATATACATTTAACCCGTTTCCCTCCAATGATGCTTTTTCGAAACGCCAGGTTTATGTCTTTTCTAATGGTATTTAATCATTTCTACTATCAGCAACGACAAATGGTTTTAAAATTGGACGGCTCTCTCCGGACTAAGTGGTGAAGATATTTTTGATTTCCCCAGATGGCCTCTAGTTTTGAAACGTGCTGCAGGTGTTTAGCAAATTTTTAACGTTTGCAGTTATAAGCAAATATTTTACTAGTGAACATATTTAATATATCAAGAATTACTTTAGGGACAGTATTCACTAAGCCATTTGAAATTTAAATTTAATTCAAGTAGTAGGGTTGTGCCGCACTTGAATTAAGTTTAAAGTTATATGTGAGTTATTATAACAAAAAATATCCCAAAATTAATTTTAATATAATTTTAAGGGTGCCTAACGCTCTCTTATGGGAGTACTAAAACACCAATTAAATTAAATTTCCATTAAATGGCTTAGTGCATACGGCCATAAATCGTTAAAAAAGCATTTAGGCAATTAAAAAAACAAATAGGTAAAAAAAAATTTAAGTTTTGACTGCTACTACTGTTTTCCTTAGTGTGTTGCGAAAACGCATCAGTGGAGTGAAGAACTAACATTTTGCTGCTTTAGATTCCAAGGGGTTTCTTGACACTCGAGGAAGCTGTTGCTGAAACTGACCAATGGATCGATGATCCAACAATATGTATTCTTCCTCCGGAGGTAGATGATGATGTAAATGATGTTGAATTTCTCGATGAAAATGAAATATGACGTAAGGAAGATGAGGAAATTTTTCCGCCGCAAGTTGTTGGTGCACTAGAAGTGCAAGGAATCTTGTCTTAATGGGAAGAAGAAAATGAAGTTCCCGTAGCTTCACTTGCATCGTAGTCCTTTTCTGCGAAATCCTGCTGGACTGACAAAGTGAAATCGGAAAGTATGGATTCGACATAACATGTTCCGAACTCTTTTCTAAAAAACCCTTGAAACGCTATATGCTCACTGCACTCCGCTCGAGATCTTTGATGAGTCGATTAACAGAATGCTAATACAGCATTCAAATACATATGCTCAACAAAAGAACGACAGAAATTTTCAATTAAATTTGCCTCAGTTGAAGAGGTTTCTTGGTATATCACCCCGTTCCACAGGAGCAATTGTACTGGTCAACATCCCCAGATAGAGACTTCAAAATAATGAGAGATACAATGCCCCGTAAGCTATATTATAAAATCAAATGGAATTTTTACTTAGCAAATAACAGCGAAAGGGATAATGACAAAATTTTCAAGGCAGGGAATTCATGACAAAAGTTGCTACAAACTGTGCACAATTTGGAATTTTCATGCAAAACCTTTCAATAGATGAATTCGTGTGGCCGTGCCATGGTAGACACAGTTGCAAAATGTACATGTTTACATGTAAACCAATACGATTTGGCTACACAATTGGGTGTCTGGCTTCAACTGGTGGCTATGTATGTAGATTTTCCCCGTATGTTGGAAAAAAAGAAAAATTCAACCCACTGATATCAGTGGGAGAAAATATCGTAAGAAAACTTTTAGAAATTGTTGTTGAGCCCGAAAACCACGCGGTTTATTTCGACAATTTCTTTACTTCTCATCGAGTTCAAGCTAATCAACATAAGAATCGCTTTTTGGCTACGCGTACAGTAATGGATAATCGAACCGGAAAATGCCCGTTGACTATTCCAAAGGACTTCAAGAAAAAACAAAGAGGACATTATGAACCATTTTGTGATTGTTCTAACCAGTGTATTGCTCTCAGATGGAATGAGAATTCTGTAGTTACATTCTTATCTAATTGCGATTCGGTTGAACCTGCAGGTATGCAACAACCATATATTAAGGCGGAAAACATGAACTAATATAAATCGACGCCAACAAGAGAAAACGAGGCCGCGCTTGTAAGAGTCAGACGGCTTTCAAATACGGAGTATGTTCTAAAGCAGTTAACGACATTCTACTTCATGTCACGTGTTGTCAGATGTTCCACCGTAGGCTGTAAAATTACACAAATTTTCAATTTTGAATTTGGATTGTTTTTTTTCAAATATTTCTGATAGTTTGTTTGTTTTTATTTTATACTTTGAAAATTAACAAAAGAAAACAAAACAATATATTGCAATAGTATTTAACTCCACTGATGCGTTTTGGAAACATTGGAACTACTAAAATAATCAACAGAGAGCATTCAAATTTTGTATGTGACTATGTTAGACCCAAAGATATAGGTAAAGTTTTACGTAATTTGAACCACGGCATCTCATTACGGAGTGAAACGGATTTAGTTTCAATATTTCGTTTATATTATTTATTTTTAAGCCAATTTAAATAGCGGTCTTGAATTAGGCATACTTTTCAATTTTCGTTTCTCTAGAATTCTATTGAATTGCATTTATTTCTTTACTTATTTCATAATGGGGTCGTTCTTGAATTATTACTTCTTATTATTCACTGAAGTGATCGCTAAATTTTGATAAATCGCTTTAGTGTCTTATAGAAAAACTTGAGTTTGAGCCCTTGAGCTTTGATAATAACAAATAACTTTTGTCTGATCACTGATGAATTATAATAATAATATCGCATTTCTGAATTTCTGAAATTTCGCTTCAGTTTCGGTTATGGTTTCTTGTTTTGAGAATATCTCGGCTTTACCACTCCATTTCGGTTCGAGTCTCTGATAGCAAACATTACTACTAGTTTTCTGTGGTTTATTAGTAATGCAAAGAAATTATGAAAACAGCACCCTAATTGCGATATGTTGAGGATTCAGTATTAACTGTAGAGGAAAAATGTTGGTACATTGATGCTTATTAACAGTTGGATATAAAACAGTTTATGAAATTCGGTATTTTACTCTTGAAAGTCTATTTTATACTTCTGCGGTATAGACTTTCGCATTTTTCCTAGACAGTACCTAATTATGAATGTGTCCGCTAATCCTATTCATTCTATATCTTCCCACATAGTTTTCTATTGGCGACTTAAATCCTCATTGTTGAAAGCTGTTGAAATTTATAATTATGGAATTTTGCGGAGTAGTTGTTGATGAAACGATAATAATTATTCCTGCTGGACGTATTTTAACTTTTCTATAGAAGACTCTCATAATACTTTCCTTTTCTTACTCACTAAATTCTGATTTAATCAAGAAAAGTTGTTGCTAATTTTTGGCCTCTGTCAAAGTGTTGGAACAAAAATCAGTTATACTAATCAGACGAACAAGTTGCAAAACCAGGCAGAAGAATTCAAAAATGAATGTCAGATAAAACATGTGAATTAATTCCATAATGACTAGAAATGTTTCCTTAAGTATTTTGAGTTTGTGCTTCATGGTGTGCTCTCAATTTTCCGAATTACTTAAACTGAACTAAATTATCAATTTGTAAATAAAAATTTCAAAGTTCAAATTTTTCCGCAATTTACACTCGCAGTACTTCGTTTACTGGACAGCTTTTTTTCCTCCAAGAAGTTTCAATATAATTTGTGCATAAATTCCTTTAATTTTATACACAACATTTCACTGCAATTTCCGCAAATAAAAATTCCACCATAAATATGCCAACTCTTATAATATTCTCACTTCCTTTCCTTATAAAAATAATTTGCAACTTTCTCTTGCGGTAGGTTATACATTTTCCATCAGCAGTTGCTTGGGCTAGATAGAGTTCTAAGGGGATACGCCGCATGCATAACGAGGTTACATCACTGCATCATGAAATTTAATTTAATTATGATCACGCTTCAAAGCGTTTGTAATGAACATTTTATATAAATATGCAAGGATACGTATGTACCCATATGGGCGTCCTTGTATGGTGACAACTAGCACTAAAATTGGCTTTTTAGCCTTACGCTTATTAGACAGAGTTTGCTTTTTGCATTGAAACTACTTCATTCAAGGCAACAACAAACAATTCCTTGGAAAATATTTTACAAATTAAGTAGAAAAGTTCATATTGTTAATTATTTGTTTTAATTTTGTTGTACTAAAAAGAATTTATATTAAAAAAACTATTAAAATAAATAACTTTTGTAAATAAAATACATTAAAAAGTAAAAAATATTTGTTTCTTTCTCAATGATATAAACAAGGAAAGTTCAATGCAATATAAGGAATCCTTCAACTCAGATTAAATCTTAAAATTTGGGTACCCATAACTATTATTACAATTGTCTAACTATAGATCACACATTTGTTAAACATACCATTTTCCTTTGTATACCAACAACTTTCAATGCAATATTATAATTTCTCGTTGGTGAAATATTGGGTGAAAAAACAAGTACTATTAGAGCCAATTAGTAAAAAAAACGCAACTAAAAATGAAAAAGCTCGAAGTAATTAACTAGTTCTAGGCTTTATCTTTCTCAAATAGTCACAATATAGCTTACCTCTGGATTGTTCTGACAGGTGTTTATATGGAATCAGGCAATGGTATTTGAAAGCATTGTGAAAAAGAGATAATTTTAGGGTGTGTCCATCCGTCTATCGGTCACAAACGTTTTTCTCAAAAACCACGAAATTTGAAATTTGGCACAACGACAGATTTTCATGGCGTGCCCAAATTCCTCGACAGTCAAAGTTCATTAAATATGTTTTTTTAATGGAGATGAGATGGCTTGGGGCTCTCACAAAAAAATTGTTTCAACGGCTACTTTTAACGATTCGAAAGAAAAAATTTAAATTTTTGATCAATTGTTAATAAAGATGTAGCCCAGAATGTAGGAAAAATACAGCCCCCCGCCCCTGAGCTTCTAGGTTTCTAACGCCTAAAGCACAGGCAAGAAATACCCAGATATCGACGACTGTACTCAATAACTCACTCTTTTCGGCTAAATATATCATGGGTTTAAAACAAAATTTTAATGTATGCAAGAATTCTTTTTTTATTCAAATTTTAATTGACCATATCTCTTCAGAATGCGTTTGCATTATTGGTGGCTGAAGATAATTCGAACAAGTTGCGTGTGAGATCTAGTCTCGAGCGTAAGGGAGGGTGCCGGTTTAGTAAAAGATAACTCAGTTTTAAATTCTGTTCAAATATAAATTTTATTAAAGTAATTAACCTAAATATCACAATTCATTTGTTTTAATTCAAAAACTCCAATTCTAATAATAACTTACAATCTAGAAAAACTACTAATACTATTAAAAATTCAACTAAAATTCAACAACAACCATGACGACAATTTAAAAAAAAATCCAAAATAAAAAATTCAATATAAAAGTCGTGCTGCTTTGCCCAAACACTCTGGTCTTATTTTTGCTCCTGGAAAGAAGAAGAAGAAAGTTTTTATTTCTTCGAAATTAGGTAGCGACAAATTTAAGCACAGAGTAGGAATTTCTGAGAAAGAGAGCGACGATGTAGCAGACTTAAACTTCGGCTGCAACGTGCTGAAGCGTGTAAACAGAATTAAACTTCTGTTACAGCGAATGTCAAAACGTTTGCGCAGAATTATACTTCAATCGGAGCGTCGTGGAGCGTGTAAGCAGAATTAGACTTCTGTTACACGATTGGGGATCAAGTGTCAGATTTTTGGGAGTGTGGATTTTAATAGAATTACACTTCTATATGAAGGATAGAGCAAAATTATACTTTTGCTCCGAGGATGGGATTGAGATTAGACTCTGATGGAGAGTATTTTCAGATTAAACTCTGAAATTATAATATGCGGCAAAATTGGCTGCTGGATATGAGTAGAATTATACTTCTACAATAATAGAATTAAACTTCTATATGAAGGATAGAACAAAATTATACTTTTGTTCAAAGGATAGGAAACAGATTAGACTCTGGTGGAGGATGCTTTCAGATTAGACTCTGAAAACTGAATGGTGATTTTGCTGCGGCTCGCCGCCTTTTTATAGCCGCCGTGAACAGCTATGTCCCAGCTTCATAATATGTTGCCCTGGATACGCTTGGTTCGATGGTCCAATTTTGATTGTGGTGACCAGCTGTTTGACGTAATGTAATTAGATGACATTACAAAAATGTAAACATTTGGAGGGAAGTGGAATTTTGGGTAAGTTTGAGCTATTTTTATTTATTTTACATATTAGTAATGTATTTTCTATTTAATTTCAGCTCAAAAAAATATGTTGGATGGCTGTAGGCAGGATTGGAATAGATTGGATTTAAACAGGACGTTTGAAGAATCAGATAAGTTTCTCTCACAAAAATATGGTACATTGATTCTTTTGTTTCCCTTTTTTTGTATTTTTTAGAAAAAAGGTTTTCATCGAGGGATGTAATTGATGCGGAGGAATTCAACGACAGATTCGTCGCGACATAAATATGTATGTGGACTGAACATCCTCCACTCCCACAAAAAAAATTAAGATGTGTAGAAAGGAAAGGGAAGAAGTTTGTAATAAAGATTTTTTTTATCAACTTACTGTGTTTTGTTTGATGAAGCAAAGTCTTTCCCTCTTCCTTTGTATGATGTGAGGGCTGGCTGCCACTATGTCCTTGATATCTGCTGGTATTCCTAGTATCGGTTTTGATGGTTTCAAATTTTCATGGTTCCGATATTCAATTGGAGGAGTAATTAGTCGTTCCGTAGACTGTGCTGGTAGATGATTTTGAAGTTGTCTTGGAGGACTGATTGGAACATCCATGGGTAGTGGTTTTATTGGGGATGTCGTGGTGAATGACTCTGCAATGTCAATTTGTTTCTTTGTCTAGGCACAAATTTTGGTATTGCTTGTGGAGTTGGTCGATTGACGTTTCGAGATTGGCGTTATTTGGTGTAAATCTCCGGGCTAACTTGGCACGATATTATCTGAGGTTGACTTTTTCTGTTTGAGATACTCGGAAGTGCTGCCTTTTTTGTTTGACTTTGTTGATTTCTTGCCACCCTTTTTGTTTTGTGGCTGTGGTGAAACGTGGGCTTCTGGACAGCGTTTTGCTTCAAATTTAGCTGCCTTTATTAAGCCAATTGGTTCCATAAAGTTAGATATGCTCAAATCTGGCATACTCAGTGAAGTAGTGTGAGTTGTTGCAGGTTTTAGTTCAGGACGGCGTGGCCGAGTTGGAATTCGAATTCCTGGACAATAATTCCTTGGCCTTGGTTTCAATTTCAGGCAGTCATTTGCTTTGGGCTCTTTTTTAATTTTTTTTTATTTCAGCTGAATCTGGCCTTGCTTCAAATGGCCTGAAGAGCTTGGTTACAGGCAAAAATTTATGATTTGGAGGCCGTACAATGGCTGACTTCATTTTGTACTTTGGTGTTGGTGGCACAGGACACGCGGGCCTAATTGGCTTAAAGGAAGATAAAAGTTCTGGTGGTTTGGGAGGTAGACCAGCATCCACAGAATCCAAAGACTCGGAATTAAAAATCTCCAAGAGTTCTTTCATGCCAATAAAAATTAAAAAAAATCAAAAAAAGAAAACTGAAATTAAACCGCACTTGATGTTCACTTGTCAACTTTCAAATTTCAAGTGATTTTTGGCGGATTGTGGATTTACATATATTCAAATAAAACGGTAGTTTTTTTGAATTTTTGTACTGCCACAGAGTATTAGATATTGGTGGGGACTTTGAGTTACTGGTGAGAGATATCTGTTGAAGGGAGGTGGCAGACCTTTGCGATAGGACGGGTGAGAGTAGTTTTCAGTGTTTTAATGGTAACTGCTCCCACTAAATCATTATGACCAGTATGAATTTCCACGATTCGTCCTAATGGCCATTTTCCTATGGAGATTTGGTCTTCTTTTATTAAAACGAATGTATTACCATCTCTTTAGAGGATGTTGGAGAGGATTGAGTGAGGGAGGTTCACATGTAGTGAGTGCATCATTGAACAGAGGGGAAAGAATATAGAGAATAGATTGTGTAGCGTTCTTCGTTTGTGAGTTTTGTATCTTTATGGTTTTGTAGATATGGCGCCTGGTGGGTTTTATACCAGCTCCCATAGGTCTCCAAAGTGAGGTGCTGGGGGAGGGTTAAAGTGCCAAGTTATACCTTGGTTAGCAACTGGACAACGATCACTTAACCTCGGTCTGAATTGTGGTTTGCTGCTGACTGTTGTATACACTTCAGGCAGACTTAGTGGTGCAGACCGTTTTCCAGTAGGTAGCCTTGGTTGAGTTTGGATCCGGACTTCTGGGTGATGTTCTTTAGTTCTCGGCCTAAATTTCAGGCTATCGTTTGCCTTAAATTTGGTCTGCAAACTTTTTAGATCAGATGTGGCTGGCATCGACTCGAAAGGCCTGCAGAATCGTTTCACTGGCACAATCTCGTGAGGTGGTGGCCGAACAGCAGCTGATCGAACTTTTCGTGCCTTAATCGGAGTTAGTGGCAGTGGGCTGACAGGCCTAATTGGCTTGAAGGAAGCCAGTAATTCCGGTGGAATTGGAGATAGGCCGGCATCCACAGAATCCAAGGATTCTGAGTTAAAAAATCTCCAATAACTCATCCATGGAAGAAGAAAATAAAAAAAATGAAAAAATAAAAAATGTAAACGAACTCAAAAAGAAAAAATCACTGCGCGCACTTGTCAACTTTCAAACTTGAACTGACTTTTGGCGGATTTTGGAATCGTTTATATTTGAATTTAACGCGTGTTTTGGAATTTAGGACTGCCAGAGAGCAATAAATTTTGGTGGGGATATTTGATTGTCAGGAGATGTTTGTGAATGGGAGAGGACAGATTTTAGAGAGTGGACGAGTGAAAATATTTTTTGTTGCATTTTCTGGCAGAGGAATAAAAGGTCTGATATAATTTACTCTAGATTGTGTCATTGGGGAAATATCATTCTTTAGTATTACTGGTCCACGGTGAGAAGTAGATTTTAGACTATATTGATGCCATCTAGTGGTGAGAGTTTTAATCTCTGTATGATTGGGTTCAGTTTGTGTGGACGCTGAACGAGATGGCGACACTTTTGTTTTATTTTTTAATTTTGTGTTAATGGTGGAAAGAGTTGTTAAAGTGCAGTACTTCTTTGCTTCACTTCGTGTACTTTTCCAGATTTTCCCCTGAGAACTGTGGTGTTCAGGTGTATTATGCATCTTGATGGATACATATTCATATTTTTCGGGCGGCAAGCGTTGTCTTTATCCCTTGCAGAGCTGAACTTTTCCGTGTGAATATTGTGTATATAGCACAGTCGTAGTCGTGCTCTTTATTTCTGGTACTCCTCCGACTAGAATCAAGCCCAGTTCAGTGTTTTGGGATGTGGGTGTATTGCTAGATCCTCTTCTCTTTTTTTTTATATTATTAAGCCAAGCTCAGGGGATACCCTATGATGCAAAGCACAGCATGGCAGGAAGGAGATAGGGAAAGGATTAGTGGATATGAGGAGAGTGGCGGAGGTGCCTATGTATGTCGCCCTTAAACTTCCGCAGATTGTATGCCGGGGGAAAAACAGAAGATGGTAAGCTGTTCCACATTCGCACTACTCGGGATAAAAAAGCATCACGGAATTTTACTGTACGGCCGAAAGTAATTTGAAGGGTTAAGGGATATGCGCGGTTTGCAGCGTGAGTATTGTGTGCAGGAATCATTCTACAAGGGATTAGACGAGATATTTCATCAGAACATTAACCACGCATATAGCGCTAAAGGAGCGAAAGGCATCCAACATTCCGGCGGTTCTCGAGTGAGTCGATATGACAAGTTATTGCCAAATCGCCAATGAGCTTGAAGGCTCTGTTTTGGACAATATCCAATGAAGCTAAGGCTGTGCGACCAGCCCCGGCCCATATATGGCAGTTGTATTCCATTCTAGGTCTAATGTCGGACTTGTAGAGGAGCGCTAGATTTGACGGGCTGAAATATTTCTTACACCTTTTCAGAAATCCAAGACATTTGATGGTTCTTTGGCAACAGAGAAGATGTGATCTGTCCAGTTTAACTTATTAGAAATATTAATGCCAAGAATGCTTAGTGACGGTGAATCAGAAATTAATTCTCCATCAGAAGAAATCGGTGTGGTTAAGTTATGATCTTGTTTTAATGAGATGAGACAGCTTTGGGTCTTAGATGCAGTGAATTCGTCGCAACTCGCTTTGCTCCAAGCGAGGATATTGTTAAGATCTTTATTCAATGATCTAATCATGCAATCTCTTTTAACACATGCGGCGTTCCCCCTAGAGTCCGCAAGAGTGTCAAAGGAGTAAATGAAATCAAGAGTACTGTCATCCGCGAAACTATGGATGGGATTGAAAGTAAGGGAAAGCAGATCATTAATGAAAACTAAAAAGAGAGTTGGAGAGATAACAGAGCCTTGAGGCACACCGGCATTTATGGGATGCGGTTCAGATGTAACGCCATCTAATACAACACGTACTTGGCGACTAGATAGGAAACTTTCAATTCATAATAGAAGAGGAGGAGAGAGACCAAGTGCTTTAAGTTTGGCTAAATGGGCTGGATGCCAGACTCTATCAAAGGCCTTTGAAATATCCAGGGCAACGATTTTAGACTCACCAAAATTGTGAACACTACGGTTTCAACGTTCCGTCAGAAAGGTCAGCAAGTCTCCAGATGAGCGTCCAGCTCGGAAGCTATATTGGCGATCGTTGATGAGATGATTAGTTTCTAGATACTTCATTAATTTTGAGTTAATGATAGATTCAAAAACCTTTGAAAGAATCGAAGTGATCTCTCTCCTTTTTTGGGAATTGGCTGAACGTGAGCTAGTTTCCAAGCAGTTGGGAGTTTTCCTGTCGAATAAGACAAGTTGAATAGTTTGTGCAGAGGTTTAGCCAAGGATGAGGCACAGCTTTTAATTAACAGGTGCGAAAAACCATCTAATTCCATTTTTAATAATGGCGGCGTAAGCCTCTGCTCCAAAAAGAATGTCAACTAATCTTGGAATCGAGAAGGTGGGGTCTGCAAATGGGAGATTGTTTATGTGTTTCCAATTTGACAATTCGATTGTCTGTGTTGGAAGCAGTTCGGTGATTTTTTGGATTATGAGCATGTTGCTCGCTATTTTAAAATTGCTGTGTAGATAATTAATTGTGGCTGTGGCTTGTCGTACCGCTGTATTGGTGGGAGTTGTACCAAGTCCAATTAATTCTTGGGTGATTGGAGATCCCTTAAGCTGTAAGAGCTTACAGGCCTTTTCGGTCATAATAGTCACTTGAGATCCAGAGCCTATTAATGCTCGGAATGTCATTATGATTCCGGAAGGTGAGGTGACATTTATCAGAGCTGTAGAGAGGAGAGCTCTTTTCATATTGGCGGTTAGAAAATTTTGAACTTGTTGCTTGTCACTTCTACAAGCTAAGGGTGTGCTTGGTTCAGTTTCCATACTGGAAATTTGGGTGGACTGATTAGGTGATTCTGTCGCCAAATCGTTTTCCTCATAGTGGAGCAATGTGTTATGACTTTTGTTACAGTGGTAACACCTTTTATTGCTTGTGAAATTTAAGATTAGGTGGTTGCGAGATAAGCAATTTCTACATAAATACCTATTTGTTACAACTTCATGTCGTTATCGGGTGTTCATATTTCTAACGGTTGGACAGAGAAATATGATATGGTCAACCTTGCAATGGCTGCAAGAGGACCGTTTTGTAGGTGGTTGCTTTGGTGTTGAAGTTTGGTTTCTATTCAAGAATCCGTAAGTTGGTTTTGGTGAGAATGGTTTTCTCTGTGTCATATTCGAAGATGAATTTCCACTTCCTCTCATTTCCAGAGTTCGGAAGCGAGACTCTAAAAATGTTGTTAATGTGCTTAGTTTTGGTAAATCAGTGCTACTGTGTAAACTCTGTTCCCATAATTGGTGTGTATCTGGGTGTAGCTTTTGTACAGTCAAGTATATAATTATAGGATCCAATTGTTTGTTTCAACACCTAAATTTTGTAATGCTAATAGCGCCTCTGTTATATTGTCTAGTAGCCTTTTGATACTTTAGGCAGTATCATGATTTGTGGTTGGGAGAGTCAAAAATTTTTTTAGTTGTACGTTGACTAGGATTCGCTTATTTGAGTAGCGCTCCTTTGGGAGTTGCCAAGCTAGTTTATAATATGCGTCGCATCTTTCATAATGCCTGAGCAATTTTTAAGCTACTCCTATTAGATTAGTTTTTAAAAAATATAACTTGTCAACGTCTCTCAAATTATTGTTATTATGTATTACTGACACGGTTAGCCACGAGCGTTTTCCAGGTGGTTGGGTGTTTTTGTAACCAAGCTAGAACTATATTAGAGCCTCTCCATGCTGTAATTTTTACCTTTTCAAGTTCTAAATCAGTGACATCTTGTTTAATGAGTCGGGAAAGCAGGACAGCACCACATAGCTCTAGTAGAGATAGTGAGACTGGTTTGATGGAAGCTACTTCGGTTTTTGCTGTCATGATTTATACTCTGGAGTTCTCATTAAGATGGATTATGAGATATAAAATTGCTGAGTAGGCATGATTGGAGGCATCGCAAAAACCATGTAGTTCCATCTCGCGTATTTTAGGCTGGTAGCCTAGCCAACGTGGAATCTGAATATCCTGAATGGTAGGTAGTTGATCTTTGAAATGATTCCATTCGTTTAAAATTTCTGTGGATACATAGTCGTACCAGTCTCATTTAGAGAACCAGAGTTTCTGAATTAAAATTTTGGCTGTAATAATGCATGGCGCTAACCAGCCTAGTGGGTCGAACAGTGACGACGCTTCAGACAGTATTATTCGTTTGGTGTATGTGGTTTTTGGTTCGGGAGTGTTGACTTTGTAAGAGAAGAAATCTGTAGTTAGGTTACAGCGAATGCGGAGAGGTTTTATTGATTCGTGTTCTGAAAATTCTAGATTCGTTTTTAACTCTCGATGCTCTAATGGATTTTTTAGTACATCATGATGGTTGGCTGTCCATTTCCTTAGGTTGAATGTTCCTGAGGCTAGAGCTTCAATAAGTTCTTGTTGTAGTTGTTGTGCTTCGCTTAACCTGTGTGCTCCCGAAACCAAATCATCCATATAAAAATCTCTCAAGATGCTTTTTTCTGCGACTGGATAACTGCTAGCTTCATCCTCTGCTAACTTCTGCAAAGTTTTAATGGCGAGATATGGTGCTGGTGCTGTATCAAAGGTGACTATAGTTAGGACGTAGTCTCTTGTTTCTTCCTTTGGTGTATTTCTCCAGATTATTCTCTGGTACTGTTGGTGTTAACTGTCATCTGAAACATTCTGCACATTTTTTTCAATATTTGCAGTAAATGCAAATTTGTACAGTCGCCATCTCAATAAGGGGGTCCAAAGTGTTGTTTGAATTGTAGGTCCAATCAGTAATTGTTCATTCAATGATCTACCATTTGAGGTGCGTGCTGATGCGTTGAATACAACTCGAAGCTTAGTGGTAGTGCTCTCTTTGAACACTGCGTGATGCGGTAAGTAGTAGAATGGAGTATTATCACATGATTTGTTTTCTAATAATAATTGTGTCGGTGGAATAGGCTTCATGTGTCCAAGATGAGTGTACTCATCGATACAAGCTCTGTATAGTTTATATAATTCTGGATTGTTAGATAGTCTTTTCTCTAGGTGCAAGAATTGGTTGACAGCCATATTTCTAGATTGCCCGAGCTGTGGTGTAATACAGTCGTTGAAAGGTAGATTTACCTCATATTTCCCAGAGGGTAATCGTTTTCTTGTTTTATTATAGAGATCCTCGCATAATTGATCTTCTGGTGAAAATTTGTGTCTAGTGGAGCATTCCTCTAGTTCCCAAAATTTTGTTAACTGATTATCTAAATCAGTATTAATAATGGTGAGGGTGGATAGCATTGCCGTTGTCATGCCTTTTGTTTCTGGTACTGCTCCTATTAAGATCCAGCCAAGTTTTGTATTTTGGGCAGTAGGTGTATTGCAAGGTCCTCTTTTTATGCCATTTGTGAGAATGGCGGCGTAAATATCTGCTCCAAGAAGAATGACTATTTCTCCTGGAATAGCGAATTTAGGATCTGCTAGCGGGAGATTGTCGATGTGTTTCCATTTTGAAACTTCGATAGTTTGGGCTGGCAATAGTTCGGTGTTCTCTTTAATAACAAGCATGTTGCTTGTTATATTAAAATTTGAGCGGAGCGAATTAATTGTGTCTGTGGCCTGTTTTAAGGCTGTATTAGTGGGTGTCGTGCCAAGTCCAATTAATTCGCGGGTGGTAGGAGATCCTTTAAGTTGTAATCTTTTAAAGGTTTTCTCGTTCATGATAGACACAGAGTCTATTAGTGCTCGGAATGCCATTGTGATTCCGGATGATGCAGTGATGTTTATAAGAGCCGTAGAGAGAAGAGCTCTTTACATATTTGACGTTAGGAAATTCTTGTTGTTCATCATTTCAACAGGCGGGTGTGGTTTGCTCAGCTTCCATGTTGGAATTTTGGGTGGACTGACTTAGTGTTTTTGAATAGTTTTGCTCGTAGTGGAGCAGAGTGTTATTATTTTTGTTACAATGATAAAACTTTTTGTTGCTAGTGCAGCTAGTAGTTATATGGTTGGGTGATAAGCTAGTTTTGCATAAGTGTTTATTTGTGACAACTTCGCGCCTTTGTCGGGTGGTCAAATTTCTAAATGTTGGGCAATGAAAAATTGTATGGCTACCTTTGCAATAGCTGCAACAGGTCTTTTTTGTAGGTGGGTTTGTTGGCGCTGCATTTTTGGTTTTGTTCAAAAGTCCACATGTGGGTTTGGGTGAGAATGGTTTTCTCTGTGTCATATTTGATGACGTACCTTTGTTTCCTATCATTTCTAGAGTTCGGAAGCGAGGCTCCAAAAATTGTGTTAATGTTTTTAATTTGGGTAATGCTGTGCTATCGTGGAGGCTCTGCTCCCATAACTGGTGTGTGTCTGAGTGTAACTTTTGTACAGTCAAATAGATAATTATTGGATCCCAATTATTTGTTTCTACTCCTAAGTTTTGTAATGCTAATAGTACCTCAGTTATATTGTCTAATAGTTTTTTGATACTTTCGACGGTATCATGATTTGTTGGGAGAGACAATAATTTTTTTAGTTGTACGTTGACTAGAACTCGCTTATTTGAGTAGCGTTCCTTTAAGAGCTGCCAAGCTGGTTTATAGTTTGCGTCGTACACTTCATAATATCTGAGCAGCTTTTCAGCTTCTCCAATTAGATTAGTTTCCAGAAAATATAGCTTTTCAACGTCTCTTAAATTATTGTTGTTGTGAGTAACCGAATTGAATATATCATGGAATGAAATCCACGTAGAATATTCTCCAATGAATGTGGGTAGCTTGACTCTAGGAAGCCTTTCATTGTTGCATGACATTGTGCTTGCAGAAGCTGTCTGGGACGAATACTGACAGATGGCGTTGGTGCTAATCTGTCAATGTCTTCTTCCATGCTTGCTGCTTTCTCAATGTAATATTCCTGCACCTAGCTAAATATCTCTTTGGTGAAATATTCTATTTGGAGATCTTGTTTTGTTACTCTCCTTTGTATAGCACTATGTCGAGTTTGGAATTCTTTCCAATACTCGGTGAACGTTTGTAGTCGTTTTTCTGTCGATTTGACAGTTTTCTTTTTTCCTTCTCTTTGATGCCTAAATCTTTGACTTCTTTTTGGGACTGAACCAAATCTGACACAGAGTCAATGGTTTCGCCATCAACGTCAGATGAAATGGATTCGCCATCTTTCGGCATTTTTAATCGAGAAGGTTGAATTATGTGATATTAAGTAATATTCTAATTTAATACTTTACTGACTGAGTTATCCGGCTTTGCAGGACCAATGTGAGATCTAGTCTCGAGCGTAAGGGAGGGTGCCGATTTAGTAAAGAGTTATCCTTTAAATTCAGTTCAAATATAAATTTTATTAAAGTAATTAACCTAAATATCACAATTCATTTGTTTTATTTCAAAAATTCCAATTCTAATAATAACTTATAATCTAGTAAAACTACTAATACTATTAAAAATTCAACTAAAACTCAACAACAACAATGACGACAATTTAAAAAAATTTCAAAATAAAAAATTCAATATAAAAGTCGTGCTGCTTTGCCCACACTCTCTGTTCTTATTTTTGTTACTGGAAAGAAGAAGAAGAAAGTTTTTATTTCTTCGAAATTAGATAGCGACAAACTTAACCACAGAGTAGGAATTTCTGAGAAAGAGAGCGACGATGTAGCAGTATTAAACCTCGGCTGCAACGTGCTGAAGCGTGTAAAAAGAATTATACTTCTGTTACAGTGAGTATTCAAATGCGTAGGCAGAATTATACTCCTGCTACAACGTGCTAGGGCGTGTAAACAGAATTAAACTTCTGTTACAGCGAATGTCAAAACGTTTGCGCAGAATTATACTTCAATCGCAACGTCCTGGAGCTTGTAAGCAGAATTAGACTTCTGTTACACGATTGGGGATCAAGTGTCAGATTTTTGGGAGTGTGGATTTTAATAGAATTACACTTCTATATGAAGGATAGAGCAAAATTATACTTTTGCTCCGAGGATGGGATTCAGATTAGACTCTGATGGAGAATATTTTCAGATTAAACTCTGAAATTATAATATGCGGCAAAATTGGATGCTGGATATGAGTAGAATTATACTTCTACAATAATAGAATTAAACTTCTATATGATGGATAGAACAAAATTATACTTTTGTTCAAAGGATAGGAAACAGATTAGACTCTGGTGGAGGATGCTTTCAGATTAGACTCTGAAAACCGAATGGTGATTTTGCTGCGGCTCGCCGCCTTTTTATAGCCGCCGTGAACAGCTATGTCCCAGCTTCATAATATGTTGCCCTTGCTACGCTTGGTTCGATGGTCCAATTTTGATTGTGGTGACCACCTGTTTGACGTAATGTCATTAGATGACATTACAAAAATGTAAACATTTGGAGGGAAGTGGAATTTTGGGTAAGTTTGAGCTATTTTTATTTATTTTACATATCAGTAATGTATTTTATATTTAATTCCAGCTCAAAAAAATATGTTGGATGGCTGTAGGCAGGATTGGAATGAATTCGCTTTATTCAGGACGTTTGAGGAATCAGACAAGTTTCTCTCAGAAAAATATGGTACACTGATTCTTTGTGTTGCCCTTTTTTTGTATTTTTTAGGAAAAAACTTTTCATCGAGGAATGTAATTGATGTGCAGGAATTCAACGAGGGATTCGTCGTGATATAACGTTGTGGAGAATTGATATATTTAGCGGAGATCAGCGAGTTATTGACGTTTGCTAAGAGCTCTTCTTATGCATCATTTTATTAGTCCAGCTGACGATATCTGGGTTTTTCTCATCTGTGCTTATAGTTTGATATGATCAGGGTTAGTAGGCATTTAGTCATAGATAATAGAATAATGCAACTTTTTTTCATGATTTTTGCATTACTCTTGTTAATAAGATCGATCCTTATAAAGTTACTCTTGCGTTCGTCTGTTTGAATATTATTCAGTTATCATAAGCAAATTTGGATTAGATTTATATACACCTGAATTCTAATACGCAACCCTGACCGAATTAGGGGACTAACTATATGACTTAGTCATTTTCGTTTTTCATCAAACTTAATAACTCAAATATCAATTTGGTATTTTCACCATTAAAATGTGTCATAAGCATCTTTCCTTTTACTTATGTGATAATGGTTTATCGGATGTTGTTAAGTTCCCAAATGCAAGATGTGATCACGAAATTGAACGAATTTTAACCCGACCATCACCAATAATTTTTTTATTCTTTTTTTTTTTAAAGCTAATGAGCTATATGAGATAAGATTGCAACTCATTGTTTTTTTCTGTGACGCATGCTGCTTGAATTAAAGGACTTTGAAATGCTTAAAATTTGACCGATTTTTGGTCTGCTTAGTTGTAATAAAAAATCACAGCTTCTGTTATAATTATCACTACCATTTCAACTAGATATAAAAAATGAAAATTGGGTATTGAAAATGAACCACGAGTAATGCAAATTTTATATGAAATAGGATAAGGTGTAATAGATTATTCATTTCTCCCATAATAAATTCTGTAATAATGGTATTATAGTTTCAGGTGGGCTCCGACCCTCCTAGTGCAATATCACTAGATAATTCCAGTAGAATTTAAATTAGTATCCACTTGTCATCAGACTGCTCTCATAATTAGTAGATGCCTCACCTGAACCCAGATCCATAAAATTATGAGTTTATGAGTATAACTTTTATCCTCGATTATGCCACCCATCGATGCAATTTAGTATTGCTTTTTTTAATTACATCAATATTTTCAATTATTTAAATTAATACCAAGTGCAATTTTAAATAAAGTGGTTTATTTATTTTCGTCTCCATATAAACGTGGCAAAATCAGGGCGTAAGTATTGTAAGTAATTTTCGTATGTGTTAGATGAAATCACAATTAATACTAAGCTTGTATCTGTCCATTCTTATCCATCACTCTATCTTTCTGACTGCCTGCCTATCGGGCTGCAAGATTGGCTTAAAGTAGAGAGCAGAGCATTTTTTTATATTGCAGGCCTAAGTTGATGAACGCCAAATTCAGAAAACCTTGTCGAACTTTCTTGCTAAAATTACGATTTTTCACATATGAAAGGAAAGCGGCCAGTTGCAGATGTCTATGATACTCATGACGGACATCAAGTTTCGATAATTAGGTATTCAGAACAACCCATTTAAAGAACATGTGTGTAAACAGCTTCTCCCAATACATATTGATACGGTTTCAAATTAAGCAAAAATATGCTTGTGATTTTCCCAGGAAAGTGAAGAAGAAGAATTGCTACCTACTCTTCTATACGCAGTGCTACCGCAGGAGATGAGGTGATTCCAAAGTTAGAGTGTTGGGCGTCACGTGATTTTCTCGTCGGGTAAATCATGAAACCGGATCTTAATCACCACTCTGACATCTGTATGCTACCAATTAAATAAAAAAAATAAAAAAAAATAAAAAACGTATTTGGACCCATATAATATGTAGGATATTTCTGCACAAATTAAAGCTTGTACAGTCGAGATGCTGCGACAAAAAAGAAAGAAAGAAAGAAATGACGGCACCGTCAAGTAGTCATACACACAGAATTACTGAACAGAATTCCAATAATAATTTAGGATAATTACAGCCACTCACTAACAACTATATATATTCAGGTACATAACTATGTATACCAAGGAAGATACTTAACTTTACTCGGGCTGCAGCCTTTCTGCCTAATTTTTTTATTTAGCGGCGCCCTAACGGCCCAGAAATATATCCGCGTGGGCGTTAAATTCCTTTTCCCTTTTTATATCAATTCCCTTTTCTTATTGTTTCCTACACTACCTTTTCTCGTTCTTTGATATAATTTTCTCTGCTTCAAACCAGACTTTTCCTTTGTTTATAATTTTGTTTTTTTTTTCCTTTTTTGGACTTTAAGCACTATAACCATTAAAGCAATCTCATCAAAGCAAAAACCTTGAGAACTTTTCTGCATGACAAGCCAAGCAAACTGTTTTAGACCAAGTGCAGCACTTTTCTCCGGTCTCGTTCAACCTCCCGCTTTTTTTTAGAGTTACTTTAGAAAATCCACGGCACTTTCCTTCTGTCACCCACTACTGTTGCGAGTGCATTCACACACTACGATTGACGTGGGAGTTACAAATGTTTTATTACGTCGCGTTTACATGACACTCTTTATGTGGTGGGAGCTTTTAGATCCCAGCGGGAATATGTCAAGTGCTTGCCAAGGAAAGGGCTTCCACAATATAGTCAGAAAATATCTTTTCCGAAGCGCACTTTTCGCCAAAGGAATCTTTACGGAAGCAGATCTCTTCTCTGAGTTTTGGCTTATTCATTTTTTGTTGTGAAAAGATGACTCATATGCATCTTAAAGATCAGCAGAAGTTTAACTTTTTCCGAGTTGCTCTCTTATCATAGCCAGAGGAATCTTTTCGGAAACAGATCCCATCTCTCAGTTTAAGCTTATTCATAACCTGTCGGTTTTTTGTTGTGAAAATATGAGTCATCTGCATATTGTTCAAAGCACAGAAGATTTTTTATTCCTTAATAGTCAGTTGAAGTGTACGGTCAATAAAATGTATTAATAATATAATATAACAATATTGCTATTTTTGTTTAGCAAAAACATGCCCTTTTATTTCGTATAGATTGAAAATTAAGTCAAGCGCATTCAGGATAATACTGAAATTTTAGTAAAGCCCTTATTTTGATTTTTTGATTCCCTCTGTATTCCCTATAAGCGCTCCAAGAGTGCTACCCTAAAAGTGCTATAAGGGTGCTACCCTACAAGCATCTCCTAGAGCGCTTGCCAAGCATCTCCAACTGAGCGCTTTCCTCTGCGGACATGCTCACGTTAAAACGATGTAAACAAGGATACGGTGGGGAAGCGTTGGGAGCTTCCAAAGACGCGTTCTTGCATTCCTTTTTGAGCGCTTCCATTTCCAGCTGGGATAATCGTTATTAGATAATTTTGGTTCTTATCAGTATTTGTTTATATTGTTCTTACTTGTTGTTGTTTTTAATTTGTTTGTTAAATTGGTTTGTTTAATTTCGGCTTATGTTGCTTATTTTTTTTTCAATTTGTTGTTTTAATTTCTTATTATTGCACTTAACTAGTATAAATGTCGTGATTTCTGTTTTCGTTTAATTTGGACCAGTTTAACTATTGCTGATCGGATTGATTTAATTTTCTTTTCTTCCTTAAGGAATCTTGGACTAAAGATGCGTTTCGAATTTATCATTATTAAGGTGAAGAGAAGCAGGCAGAGCAATCGGGATTATATTAATGTAATTAGTAACCGGAAGTGTATGGGTGGCTGAAGTTGCCGGAAATTGATATTAATACATAAGTCAAGTTCTATTGACTCGGGATATATACGGTGGGCTCTTAGGATTTCACATGCTTAACGAGAAAACTATTACAAAATTATAATATAGTGTTCAGAGCCAAAAGAATACTAATACAAAAATGACCATATAGAATTCTGATGTTAAAGAAAGAACTATTAGGAAAATTTCAGTACAGAGTCCAAATGCTAAATCATGCTTGGAACCTTTCTTCTGAAATAGCTGTAATGTAGGATTTATTACTTACTAATTTGTAATTTATGCCTCTCGACGCCTAAGTTATGAACGTAAATAACTTTTGGCGGCATCGGGTGATCCTCTTTATCCCAGTACAACGCTTAATACTATAATTTGTCTGATTGGTCCATTTCGTCAGCATCCAATAGTCCTCAAAATGCGGGTACAGCTTTTAGTATCAAATTTGGGGAACGTGCATCCTCTGTTTCGGGATCCATAATCCTCGGAATACGAATCCAGCCACTAACAATCAGTGCCGGGGAGCTTGAGTCTACTCCTTTTCAGATCGCTTTCCTTTAGAGGGTGATGGAACCGTCTATACTTAAAAGAAAGAAGAGCTGCAGTATCACCAGTTCGGACTATAATGATTAGCAAGTACACAACAGTTAGGTGTGTAACAGAATAACATTAACAAAAAAAGTATTTTTTTTTCCCTTCAGATATTGAATTTTACAATCAATTTGTATCGTTTAGCTTGCATTGCTTCTCAGTTCTATTACCAAATTGATTAAGCTTAAAAACCTGTCAACTGAATTGAAATATCAGAGCCCAGGTTGTAACACCAATACCTTTTTTATGTCTGTCAAAAGACTTTAATACCTATCTATTCGGAATACCCCAAAATGAAAACCTTGCTATCGATACACAAAGTCTACCATAAGCATAAAATTCCTATGAAATCGATTATAGCTGTTCTTACACAGACGGATGAACAATTCTGGAACAAGATGTGAAAACCATATACCTACTTTGCGATTTATCCTGCTTATTTTCAAAACAAACAGCCGACTATATCTATGTGTAGTGTATTCATTTCGGGTACGAACTTGCATTTAATTTGTTCACAATCTAGTGGAGTGGAGAAAACTAAGGCCACGCGCGTAACAATATGATTACATCACGTCATCGAAGCATTGAAATGAACTCCTAGGTTCCACACCGAAATAGTATATCGCAAGAATTTCGAATCTAAAAAGACTGGAGGAAGATCATTAGCATCCACAGTCCCTCTAAATATCGCCATCGATAGGGATTTACCAGGATAAAGTACCAAGGGATTCTCCACGAGCCAAGATGAAACCCTAACTAAATCGGAATTGATGCGGTGTGCACAATCGTCCATGAGGCCTATTGGGCGTGCCACATAAAGCTGAACATCATCCGCATACAAGTGAAAACTGCAATCTTCAATAACATCAGGGAGGTTATTAATGTAAGTACAGAACAATACTGGACCAAGTATGGTTCCCTGGGGACGCCACATGTTAAAGACAGCGCATTAGATATAGATAGAGCCGCCGACCTTGACCAGTCGGGATCTATCAGACAGAAAAGAATAAATTAACGGCAGACGAAGAAATACTAAACTTATTTGACAACTTAGACAGAAATTTAGGATGGCTAACACTATCAAAAGCCTTAGAGACGTCCAACATGGCCAACAGGTACAATTTATTATCGCCCAAAGCCCTGCGAATATCAGTGGATACCTTTAGGAGACCATTTTCACAACTATGAGTGGCGCGAAAACCTAATGGACATCTGGTTAAGTAATTAATACATGTTTTTCACGAACTTTATAAAGGAAGCGTAATAGACTAACCGAGTTGAAGTCATTTAAATCGGCAGAGAACATTTTTTAGCTATAGGAATCACAGTAGCGATTTTTCAGAGAGAGGGAAACTTATAATTGGTAAGAGAAGTGTTGAATAGATGTAAGAGCGGAGTGAGAATCCAGTGCAGAATATATTTCATGAATTTGAGGGGGATTTCATCCGGTCCGATAACATGCGATTTAATAGAAAGAAAAGCCTTCATAATTTCGTCAGCACGAAGACAGTTAAAGCTGAAGCCATCTGACCATGTCTGACAACTACCAGGTGTATCATAGACTGCAGAAATCTGAGCGTTAGAGGACTGCGATGAAGTGAAATAAGTGTTTGGTGCAACTGGACTAACATCGCAACCTGCATATTCTTCCCAAAAACAGCAGACTTTTTCAAATTATTCCATAGTTTTTTGGGTGGGAGGTCCTTATTAAACTTTGAACGCAAGTAATGACGTTTAGCAGCTCGAATACGAGATTTCACTTTATTCCACATTGTTTTATAGCGTCTGTGATTATCATTAGTTCTGAGACGTAAGTATTTATGATACTGGAAATTTCGCTCATTTATCATTATGTTGATTTCGTGAAAGAAGCATGGGCAGCCAAGATTTTTAGTAGCACGAATGCGCACCGGTGCATATTTGTGAAGTAAATCGACGATGACTGAATTAAAGTAGCATAATTTGTTATTGAAAAAATTCATGCCAAGATAAAAATGCGTATTCATGTTGTAAAGCGGCCACATTAATGTTATCGAGGTCAAAAGTCTTGGCACCTCTCCTAGCGCAATGCGAAAATTCGTAAGTGATAAAAATCATATCTTGATCAAGTATTGATGGAGGGATAATCTGTTGATGCAAAAGAACCGATTTACTATCCGAAACAAGGAGTAAAGAAGGGTTAGAAGTATCAAAGTAAGTAGGTAAACAATTATCAGTGCTCAGAAGTAATGATTGCATCACGTTCTTGAAAGTCACCGCCCGCGGATTAGTTAGAGGTAGATTCACATTGAAGTCACCACCTATAATCACATTTGCGTAAGTGCTTGTTAGGTGCGAAATGATATCTTCAAACTTTGAGGCGGATTCAATACTTAAATAATCGGTTGGACAGTATAGAGCTGGCAAAATTCACATATAATTTAAACTAATGCATGGGAGAGATCTATAAATTACTCTAATTATCCATGAAATGATTTCTGATAATTACTGCAATTCAAATGCAGAAATTAATATACTTCTCTTAGAATACATTAAGCATGTTTCATTAACTTTTCCGTCATTTAAGCTTTGGGAAAAGTTAGATTCGATTCGCTAGCGAGTTCGAATCGAAAAAGTAGAACCACAGATAGTAGATATTTACTATCTATGGTAGAAAACAGCACAAAAAAAAGGGCTTCTATAAACAATCTAAGCAGAAATTTTTACAGCGAAATTACCAATAATTAGTTCGTTCGCCAATTAACAATATTAAATGATCGGTTAATGGAAAGGTTGAAATAGTATATAAAATATCTTGCTTCTGATGAACAATATGGTGGTCACCATGACAGAAATTTCAATTTTCTTGAATCGATCTAAAATGGATGAAGTAGCAGAGGCTCTAGTTTTATTCAGTTCTAAGATACAATAATCTCAGCTTCTATCTATTGTAGAAGTTACCGATATAAGCTTTCTTGACAAAGTTCAGATGGCGCTCCAGCGGATGTATCGGTGTTAATCCGGTTGAAATCAGAGAGATATGAGCTTCGTAGTCAGTCAAGTTGCCTGATATATATGTGTAATATGAGGACAAAAATGACAGATGAATAGGTCTGGACGATATTTTAGTTTTAAGTGTAACTAAACGTTGATCGTCCTTCCAGCGACAACTAAAAATAATTATAGTATATGTCCATCTATACCGTGATCAGCTCAGTAAGGGGATCCGAAGGTTTTACGACCCTTTCAGATAAGTATAATACAGAAAAATATAAGGTCAACTAGGGTATGTAGTTAGACGGAAGAAGAACAAGCTACAGGCCGTCTCTTTCAAGTAGTCGCGAAGTAAAGTGAAATATGGTTGTTCATTTAATTCGGATTGTTTTGTATTAACCCTTGTTATTATACCCTAGATGAAATCTATAGGGTGTACTAAGTTTGCCATTCTGTTTGTAACGCACAGAGAAAATGATGGTAGAGCAAAATGGATTGGACACCCTCGCATAAAATTAAAAGTTATTTTGATTTTTGCATGTCCGTCTGTCCGTGCGCACGATAACTCGAGAACGCGTTCACTTAGAAAGCTAAAATTTTGTACACGGACATTAAAAAAAAAGTAAAATTAAGTTCGAAAATGAGACAAATCGGGCAACTCCTTCGTGGGGTTACCATACAAAAATTTCGTTTTCCACGATATATTTGGACCCTACCTGAGAATACGTCGACATAGAATACTGGAATTTGATACATTGGGTTTTCCTACTAATAGCAAATAAAATTTTAAAAATGAACTAAATCGGACAACCCCTTCTTGGTGTTGCCATATAAAAATTTTGGTTTTTTACATATACTTTGAAAACGATCAGTCTAGACATTTTTATTGTACTAAAAACTTCAGAATAAGAAATCCTATAAAATTGGTTATAATCATTTTTTCTGTCCGACAAACCGTTCTAGAAATATATGCGAAAAACCACTTCAAAAATCAAACTTGCATAGATCGGTGATCATACGAAATTTTATACGGGCATTCATCTAGGGTATCATAAGAATTGGTCTTAGACCAATTCTAGCTTTTTTACTTGTTTTTTTGTAATTTACAGCAGGTTAGGTAGGGTTATTTAACTACCTTTTGGCAAACACACCGAGTGTAGACACGATATATATATTTTTATTTAACTCGAACTGTAATAGAAAGTATATTCGAAATTATAATAAAAAAGTGAATCAAAAAGAAAGATAACACTCCTTTAGTACTTTAATCTTTATTACTAATTCTGTACATGAAACATTAAGGTTCTCACAGCTCAAAACTGCTTAATAGATAATTTTCCTGGGAGCTTTTACTTTAAATTATTTTAAAAGATAAGAGACGTCCGGCGAGATGGCTCCGGTTTCACCGAGTCACTTTGCTTTTTTGATACATACATAACTCCTCCACGGTTAAATTCTTTTATTTATTATATTTATATTAGTCTTCTTTTTATTTAACCATTTTACTATAATTACTATGCCTATTATGACAATTACAATCGAAATTAAACTGATTCCATATGATACAGTTTTGTGGAATTTCAATACTTCAATTTCCTTTAAATTTTCGAAATGCTTGAATACCATATTATCAAAAGTTACAGCGTTAACGTAAGTCTGATTAAATGTATTGCTTGGATAAAAGTATTTATCTTGTAGAATCTTTTTCTAGTTGTAAAACGTTTCTTGATACAATTTAACTTCGCAATTATAAAAAGTGATAAAATAATTTTTATTTAATGTAATATTTCTATTGTCACAATTTTGTATTAGCTTCTCCTTTTCAGCATTTTTTTATTAACAATGTTTCATCGTCTAACATTTCGATTTTAGTTTTATTATTATACCTAAATTTACATTGGTTATTCCAAACACAAATTTTACTATTTTTTAAATCTTTTAACATAGTATCTTCTTGATAAGTTAAAGCTTTATTTTCGATGTGAACAATGTATTCATTATTTTCTTCGATTTCCCAATAGTCTTTATTATGTAATGTAGTAACTAGTTTTAAATCTGTTCTAACATAGTTGTGTGGAATTTTAATTGCAATTACTAGTAATTGGACTTTATATTTCATAATACCTACTTTACTTAATTTCAATTTATAAAAGTAGGTACAGTTAAATTTCTTTCGCGGTTAAAATGCTTCGATATATTATAATGTGTTTTGCTCACGCGATATTATCTTGGATTTGGTTTATCTTATTTTCTAGGTAACGTAATTTTATCATCTGGTCTAAGTACAAGGAATGTCGTACGATTTCGTTATTTTGTTTTCTTACTTCTTTAAATGCTTTTGTAAGTTTAGTTCTGTATTCTTCTACTGCGTTTTTAAGTATGTTAATGGTTTCATTAAAGTGTGTGTTAATTGAGACCTGTTTATTAAAAGTGCTGATTGCGTTATGATTATTTTCGTCTACCACTTTTAAATATTCCAATATTTCCTGTCGACCTGTCCTCGTTCATTGTACCGAAAAGCCATTTTTGTACAGTACCACCCAAGTAAATTAGAATTCTCCTTCTTCTGGTATCATTTGGAATTATTGATTTCATTTTTGCTCTAATAGTTTTTATTTACATCCTTAATAGATTTTTATTATCAATGTCTAAATTAACTTCAATTTATGTAAGAATGTTATTTGTCTCATTTGGGTAGATGATATGCAATACTGTGTTGGTCTCATTAACTATTTCTACTTCTCTGAGTTTTACTTGTATATAGCCTACCTCTACATTTATTGGATTGACTTGTATACGCCCCTGTGCTGTTGATATTATTGTCGGGAGTATTATTACGTGCTGAAAATCTGTAGATTTTAAAGGTCTTTTAATTTTTGCAACACGTAACATTTGTTAATGATTTAATTCTGTAATATGGCTCGTCCTTATGTCTCAGTCTCTTATAGTTTCTAATAGGCCCTATCAATCTGTTTTCTACGTAATTTTCCCTATTACCATTCATTTAATTATTATATGTATTTTAGATGTATTTATGCTTTCTTTTCGCTTTTCAACTTTCACCACTTCTTTAGCATCTCTGGGAGTACATTTGATTGTGGAGTGATAACGATCGTTATAGTTTGCTATAGCCATCTAAATCTTCTTTTCTACCGAGAGTTCACTACTGTCAATGCCTGTTATTTTCTCTCGGAGGGTTGAGTGTAGTCTCTCTATGTCCGCATTGCCAATGTGATTATTTGGCTTCGTTAGGTGTACCTCAATATTTTCCCTCTTCAGGTACTCCATCAGTTGTTCTGCCCTAAATTCGTGGTCCATTATTATTTTGTTAGGCTTTCCAAATTTTGCGAGATGTTCTATCATCAGCGCTTTCTTCGCTCTCCAGTTTCGATCTGTTATGCAGTAGGCTGCTGCGAATTTCGCTAACTTATCAATTTTTGTTACAAAGGCTTGTTTTTAAAGTGAAATATATCTAAATGAATTATTTCATTTTTTCCTTTTGGAGTTTCTGTTAGTGCAAATTTCGCTTTGATGGGTTTCCTGTCATATTTAATCTGCTGACATTTCTCACATTTGTTTATGATTAATTGTATATCTTCTCGCAATTTCGCAAAATATATCTTATCTTTTAAATTGTGATAGCATTAATTCATTTATTCCACTATGCATGGATTCCTTGGTATGGTAAAGAGATAATTGTCTGTGCAACTCTTGCTCAGTTAATATTTCTTTCGCTCTTTTTGAACTGCTTATAACTTTGATTTTTGTATCTGCTGAGAACATTGATATCAAAATTAATTGGATTTTATGGTAATCTGTGTCAGACACTTCTGAATAGATACCTGTATACCCTGGTTTTATATACCGTCTCAATATATCTTTTGTTAGATTTTCATTTTTCAGTGGACTTACCTCAATGATTCTTCTATTATGTATTATCTTGATTTCTTTTTCTGGGTTATATGTTAGTATTGTGTTTTGTACTTGTTAGTCTTGTCTTGTCATCTTTTATTCCTATATGATCTAGCCGTTGTTCATCTACTGAGTGTACTGTGTCAGATATTCCTAGATATGATTCTGTGTCATTTTCAGGATTTATTTTCTCTACTTTCTCTAGTCTACTCAAATAATCCGCAACTTTGTTTT
The DNA here is from genome assembly GCA_963930735.1 of Dioctria linearis. Classification (NCBI taxonomy): domain Eukaryota; kingdom Metazoa; phylum Arthropoda; class Insecta; order Diptera; family Asilidae; genus Dioctria; species Dioctria linearis. The sequence continues at coordinate 61,248,205 of OZ005740.1, forward strand.
CTTTAGCTTGTAAGTATTCTATTTCATAATTAAATTCCTGGAGTTTTAATAGCCATCTTTGATGTCGCTGAGAAAATTCTTTCCTTTTGTATTTACTATTTAGATATTTAATTGGTACATGGTCTGTTACGATTTTAAATTTGCTTCCGTATAAATAAGGTCTAAAATGGTTTGCGGAATACATAATTGCAAGAAATTCTTTATCGGTGGTGCACTAATTTTTTTCATGGTCATTTAGAGTTGGTGATACAAAGCAAACTGGATGTCCTTCTTGCGATAAAATTTCTCCTTTCGCGTAATTACTAGCATCTGTTGTGACCACGAATGGATTGTCATACTCCAGGAATTTCAAGATTGGGTGTGCAGTTATTAAACTCTTCAGGTTTTCGAATGATGCTATATACTGGGGGTTATTTATATTGATATTGTTGCCTATCTTCAAATATTTTATCATTGGAAATGCTATTTTTGAATAATCCTTAATAAATTTCCTGTAATATCCGGTTGCTCCTAGAAATCCTTTTAGAGCTTCTCCGTTTTAGGTATTTCCAATTCTTGGATATTTTTAATCTTTTCTGGGTTAGGTTTGTTCCCTCTTTTGTCAAGATGTGTCCCAAAAATTCAGTATCTCTTTTCAGGAAACTGCATTTATCTACTTGAATTTTCAAATTGTGTTCTTGAAGTCTTGCCAAGATTTTATTTAATGATTTCTCGTGTTCTTCTAGTGTTGTTGAGAAAATTAATATATCATCCTGATATACTACACATATTTGGTTGATATATTAACGGAGGATTTCGTTCACGAATCTTTGAAATGTAGCCGGGGCATTTTTTACCCCAAACGGCATTCTTACATATTCATATAATCCAGCAGGTGTAACAAAAGCTGTTTTCTCTATATCTTTTTTGGCTACTAATATCTGCTGATAACCTTTTGCTAAATCTATTGTACTGAAATATTGTGCTTTCCCTAATTTATCTAGGATACTGTCAATATTTGGTAAGGGGTATTTATCATCAATTGTTACTTGATTCAATCTTCTATAATCTACGACAATTCTAAATTTCTCTTTTCTCTTCCTCTTACTTTTTCTGATTATACCCTGTTTTTCCATTTCTTCCATTTGATTTCTAACTTCAGCTTCATGCTTCGGTGGATATCTGTAGAGTTTTGAGTTAATTTGATCATTTGTTATTGTCTTTATTTCATGCACTACTGTACTTGTACTAGTTAAAGTATCTCCCTCTTTGAAAAGTAATCTGTTATATTTTTGTATTAATCTTTCAATCGTATTTCTTTCTTTTTCAATTAAATGATCTAACTGAAGATTTTGAAGTTCACTTACTTCCAATACATTCACATCCCCTTGAAGAGTTTCAGTTAGGAACGGAAGACTCACTCCATTAGTCATAAGGATTTCTTGATTTTCCACACTAATTTATTTCACATTTCTATTTATCGAATCCATACCTATTAATAAATCATAAGGTTTATCTAACGACATAGCGATCCATTTAAATCTCGCATTATCTGGATATTTCAATTCTTGTGGGCATAATGTTGCTACTGTTTTGTTAGGTTTATTCACTTCTTCCTGTATTGTATTGATTGCTACCCTTTCTTGATTTATTACCTGATATTTAGTTTAGTTCATTTAATATACTAATAGTAGATCCGGTGTCTATCAATGCTACATATTCTTCTCCCTGTATAGTTATTACCGTAATGATTTTCTTATAATCCGAGGCTAGTTTATAAAAAACGTGTCGTCAATGGTATTTGTTTCTATTCTACTCATAGTTTCCACTTCCATGGGTTCGGGTCTTACTCTATTTTGTTCGTCGTCATTCTGCCTAAATTGTTGTGTTCTATTAAAGCTTTGTTGTTGGGTATGGTATTGTCTTGGTTGCCAGTTGTTATTATGTCTGTACTGACCTGAGTTATTATTGTGTCTGTATTGTCCTGAGTTGTTATTGGGATTATTTGGTTTACAATGTGTATAAAATCTTTGATTATGTGGCTGTATATTGAGTTTCTTTTCACTGTATTTATTTTTTTGGATATTTTTGTTAACAGGATTTATATTTAAATTATACTGATCCTGCCCTACAAATTTATCAATGATTTCTCTAATTTCTGTTAAATTATGTTTCGTCATTATTTCATATGCCAGCGTTCCTGACACTAATTGTTTAATTCTTTGCACTAGCATTCCACTAAATATATCTATTATGATAGTTCCATTATCTTCAAAAGCTGCATATTCTGTAATGTCTGCTACCAATTGTCTTTAATTTATCAACTAATTCTTTAATACTACACACTCTTAAACATCCAATATCTCTGGTGATAGTCATCTTGATCTTTAGATGCTTTATAATGTTTCTTTAACCTTTGTTTACATTCATTCCAATTCTGTGGGAGATTAGTGCTTAATACATTCTTTGCGGCTCCTTGGATCTTGCTGTTTTAAATAATTTGAAAAACTCGACCTGCTTCGTTTCCATAATCTCCCGAAGTCCTTGTCACAGAGTCTATAAAGGAAGGTAGTGTTCCTGCTTCTCCTTGGAATATTGGTAAAAAGCAGATTTCTCCCTCAATTCTCGTCTTCCAGTTACTATTATGCACTGTTCGATAGTGTTTTGTGCCATGTTTCGATGTTGGTCTAATAAAACCACAAAATTTCACTTTGGTTTACTTTGTAGTCCACTTTATTTGAGATCAAAAATACTTTTTACTTATTTGCTTCACTGGATCTCTTGTTAAAAGCTTTGCGATTGATTCGGTTCACTGGATCTCTTTTCTTCCGATAGAGATCCTACCGACTGCGTAAATTATATATTTTTATTTAACTCGAACTGTAATAGAAGGTATATTCGAAATTATAATAAAAAAATGAATCAAAAAGAAAGAAAACACTCTTTTAGTACTTTAATCTTTATTACTAATACTCCGACGAACCGTTTTAACCAATTATCTACTTAATTACCTTCATCTTTTAACCTCGTCGAAAAAAGCTTTTTATTTTCGTTTTCTTTTAACTAGAATTACATTAAGGTTCTCGCAGCTCAAAAGTGTTTAATAGATAATTTTCCTGGGAACTTTTACTTTAAATTATTTTAAAAGATAAGAGACATCCGACGGGGGGTGGCTCCGGTTTCGCCGAGTCACTTTGCTTTTTTGATACATACATAACACACGTGGAGCACAAAGAGCATTCCATATTTAGGATGGAAATACTCCGCTAACCGAAGGGAGGCTAAATAACAGAAAAAGTGAGAATATGCCGTGCGGAGGTATGTACGTTATGTTATGTGGGCGAGATTCAAGATTTTTTTTCCAAAGATATCAAGATAAAACACATCCAGCATTCAGCAAATTGAATTAAAATAAATTTACATCTATTCTCTCCACACGTATATCCAACAAACGTTCCGTTTTTTATTTTGTGCAAAATCTGTATTAAAATTAGTTTTTCGTTTAGCCCTGGTTTTTTGTACTTACTTTTTATCTTTTTAAACTTAAATTTTCTCTCCATCAGGTGGTAATTTTGTGCATACAAAAAATCGAAAACTTTTGGCCCATTTTAAATTATGAAACAGTTAGATTTGTGATACCACTTGGTATTAATTCGGATTGTGTGAAACAAAGTTACTATTAGCATTATTTATGGAATCTCTGACTTTTCAATTCATATAATGCTAAAATTCTATTACTGTAAAATTTCGTAATTTGGAATGTCACTTTAATATGTCCGACTGCAAAGTTTTGCAAAAAGGTACTTACGCCGAGGCTTAGAAATTCTCTAAAGTGATCTATTTTCAAATGAAGAATTGTAAAGATATTAAAGTAACAACAGTATCGACGTGAGTAAAATGAGGAATAGTAGATCATATAAAAAGATGCAATAAATGTGTAGTAAATTAGTTAGAGAGGTAATAGGAAGTTCGTTGCACCATGTATTAATTAAGTCGTGCAAAGAGTGGAGGCTGCCATAAGGCAGATCTATGGAAAAATGTGGAAGCTTTAAAAGCAGATTTGCTAAGAGAAGCTCAGTGAGCAAATCTCTTTATAGGCGCAGCGATGGTAGTAGATGCCTAGGTAAGGAGGAAAGTGCAGCTAAGACTAACAGGCACCAGAATGAAAGTCTGGACCCTCACTAATGATCGTTCAAGTAATGCTCCTAGCTTATTTTTAATATAAAAGTAAATATGATAGCCTAAACTTAATTGTGTTTTGAACATTGCCTTTTCGATAGGTACGTACATACCGGTAATTTGGGCACGTTAAGCCAAATTGATTACTGCCACTTATGTGCTTAACTTAAAAGAAAGATGGCTTGACCCGTATTAAGCATGTCGCAAAACATGTAAGCAAATGTTGTCACTTCTTGCGATTATTGTGACATGCATTTGGTTGAACGCATGTTTTGCTTAGGATGTATTAATATTATCGATCACCCATTTAATGTGATCGATTAATTAAGTAATGATTTTGAGGTCAATTGAATAAATGCAATAATGCAGAATGTGCATTTTTTAATTGATTTGTATATTGTTGGTTGTTGTTGTCCGTACTCACATCACAAATGCAATAAATGCAATTTTTGAAGGTATATATATATTTATAAAAAGGAATGATAGTAAATTTGCCGTGAAAACTATATGATTAAACTATCCATCACATATTTTCTCGCTACTGCCACTAAATACAAATAAATTAGCATACTGCCGTTCACAAATTTTTCGTTATACACCATTAAAACAAGAGCTACAAAAATTTATATATTCCTCGTCATAAATACAAAATGAGATTCCTAACTATCAGAGCGCATTTCCAGAATTTAATTCATCATCCCATCCTGTAAGCTTTGCTCCACTTATCATCTGTCGAGTTGTGACTTACATCGCATGTAAGTCAGGCAAGATTTATAAAGATTTCTTCGTAGAAATCTGTTTTGGATTTAAGGATTGCGAAAGATTCTTTCCTGTTCAAAATATCTTAAGTTTTCCAAGATTCATTTCAGAAGTATTTTCTCTGTAATATTGCGACAGTTTGAATGGCTGCACGATATGTGGCATTTTTTGGGTTATTCAAATTGTACATACGTTCTTTGGCTGGACGTAGATGCTACTGAGAAAAATTGTAAATTTTTTTCACATTTACACCGTTTATAGTAAATGTTAATAATTATGGTGCTGTTCCATTAACTTGTAAGAATTTGACTAGTTTTTGTTTTATTTACGCAAAATATGTTCGTGAAATGTTTAATATTTGTTACTCGATTTCATTAATTTCTTTCCGCATATGTCTTGTTTTAATAAACAAATTTATATTAAATGAAACAATATGTTGCCCGAGTTGCACGAATTCAAAATCAAATATCGTCTCTAAGCAAGATTTGTACGACAAGGTCACCAAAAGGAAAAATGGCTTCATTACTCGAAAAATGCAGGTACTACCTAAGAATTTTATAAAAAAAAATTTCGCTATATTATGGAATTATCTGAACACAGTTACATATCTGATCATTTGTTTCCTATTGAAATGTAATTTTTAATTTGCAAAATTTTATTTGGCTTACATTCACAAGATGCTAATTCTCTGAATTTCCCAGAACTTTAGTTACTACGGAGTAGTTTTTGACTGCTTTTAGGGGTAAAAATAACTAAAAATAAAAACATTAAAAATTTGTATTGGTTTCTCATTTGAAAAGTAATGGAGGAATCCTTTGACGAGTGTTTATTCAACTGTTCTATAGAGAAGAATGTATAATAAAAATTAAATGTGCTTAGTCATATGAAAATGTTTTCATAATTAAAAAAGAAGGCAATATAGAGGGTATGGTCTCTGAGTAATTTGTAGGTTTTGAGAATAGTTCAGTGCCCTTGTAAATAAATTTTGCCATATTTTCTAAATGGTTTATCCGAAGAAAGGGGTTTTGGATATATATTAAGGAAAACTTTCCACTTACTTGTTATACAAATTACTATACTAGAATAGTTTTCTAGAAATATTTGTATAATGAATTGATGAATTGATTGAATTGACCTTATTAATCCCAGCTTGTTGGTTTTAATGACATTTTTTAAATCAGCACGTAGGATTTTATTATAATTACCAGCTCGAACGAAAATTAGCTGTTCATAGAATGATGATGACATTGAAAAGGAACTAACAAGAAAAAAAAAAGTCAAATGTTGCTGGTAATTCTATTCGATATTTATTTCTGCTGCTGCAAAGACCGCAATGAAGATAAGTATACTAGTTTATACTCAGTTTTTAGTATTTCTCCTTTTTTATTCAAACTGAGGTTTCCAGATTTCTCTCACTTTAGATCGGCTCTAACTCGCTAGGGTCACGTCCAATCGAAAACGAGTTTCAGTTTCACTGTTCGCCTTAGCTCTGTGCACTTTTATGGTGGTGGTAGGAACCCCGGCGGGTGGGGCGAATACCTCTAATAGTACATGTTCCATATAAAATTAAAGATCTCGCAGAGTATTATCGGGTGGTGTACTGTTTTCCCGATTCAAAAAACTTTCTCGGGACGTTTTTGCCGCATTTACAGCATTTTTTATAATTTTTTCTTCCATTACCATTAGTGCTCTTTTGTGAATATTTTTTTTCCTAGGAAGATTTTTCGACGACACACCAATTCCGCATAATTACTAAAAGTAGAAAAGTCCACTTTTTCACTCGCTTAACCCATTCCTGCCTGATGGGGTGAAATTTCACCCCATGCGGAGGAATTTTTGAAAAAATTCTCTAGGCCAACTGCGTGCAGGTATTCGACTGTAATTTGGCAAAGTGGTAGAGGATGGCTGGGGCGACGTTCCTTTCTTTTACAGTTTGGCAGAGTTCTCCCGTTTAACTGTCCAAATCCGCGTTTAATGTTCGGTATCTTTTTTATGAGTTTTTCTCATTTGTAAAATCAGCAAAAATAGTAAGCATGCGAAATTTTGGGAGTTTTCTCCACAAAACATGGTTCTCAGGGTTCTCCTACCTCTGTGTAAATTTAATTTGGTCACGATCACACTATTTACGTGTGCACTATGTGATATACATGTCGGGGCTGAAATTTCACCCGTTCGGCACCGGGTGTTCTGAAAACATTTGAAATTGAAACATCGAAAAACATTAGAATTGAATACAGAAAACAGGGATGGCTTTATTGACAAATCGAATGAATTGCAATTAATGGATATTAAAATCAATGAGCGGCCTTTTTGGTGGGAACCTCACCATTGCGATAGCTTTGGAAGCAATTTTTGGGATGAATACAAACACTATACTTCGTGCAAGCATAATAATAAGTTTTTTCCTTCGCATTGCTTATATTGCGATCAATTATCACCCCGTTGTACAATGTGACCAATTGCATCCTCGGGAATTCGTTTTTGCTGCAGTGTCAAGATACTGATGACTATTGGGGTCGTATGACTTGGCGTTAAATCAGTAGTTGTTACAACAACATCCCGTGGAAATTCAAACTTGCAGAACATCACGTGCAGTTTCCAGGCGTTTACCACCGCTGAATCTAACATGTTCGTAATCATTGGCCATTTTGCTCGCCTACACACAGCCAAAAACCGGTTTCGGATCTAAACAGTATTGCTTTCCATAATAGAGGAATAGACGTGATTGAGGATAGAGACAGAAGAAAACCGGTTTCTGTTATAGGGTATCTCATCCCATGATGAACGCCGATCAGTCACGTTCGAAGAATTCGAGCAAGTCATGCACCTGAAATACAATTGAATTAGGGATTTAATTCTCTCTGAGGTGAGCACGCTTCACTCCATACCTTACTTCAATCTATAAGCTTTTTACCGAAATTTCCGTTTCATACTTATTCTATATTTTTTATAGACAGAATTTGAGGTATTTGTGGTGCATTTTGTGCTGGACGGGAGACATTTCACCCCATAATTATCTCAGTCGTTAGTACAGGTAGACTCCTGGATTTTTTTTTAAACTTCTATTTTATGAATTTGGGCGAATTCCACCGGGTGGGAAGTATATGCCGACTGCAATGGGTTAATTGACATAAAGACTGTTAATAAAATATGTTCAGAGTATCATAATGCATATGTACAAAATTTCAGCTCTCTATGTAGATGCGTTTGCAGGCAGTGTCCAAATATATAATGGAAAACGAAATTTTTGTATACAACCCCACGAAGGAGTTGCCCGATTTGTCTGATTTTCGAACTTCATTTTCCTTTTTTTTGTGTAAACAATTTCAGCTCTCTAAAGATTTATACCCGGAGATGATGACAGAAAAATCCAAGTCATTTGCTACAAGTATGGCGACCCTTAGTGGGTCCAATTGGGTGATTTAAGAAACGAAAATCAAATTTAAGGCTGCCGGCGTGGCGTAATTACAGGCTAATTAATTAAACTTGTCGGAAAAATTACGGTATTCAAACGATTTGTTACATAAAAAACTCTAACATTTTTTCGTAGTCCATGAAAATAAACACGGCGGTAGTGCAATGCCATTCACGGGAATCACAATACCATATCATTATGACGGCTTCAAATAACCTCCATACCGCTGCAAGGACGTAGATTTTTTATTGCTATGCAAAACGATTTATACAAGTATTGATCTCTGATTTCTGAAGAAGGGATGCTTTAAGTAAGTCCATATATATTTTTCCGCAAACCCGTATAACCCGAGCCATAACAGTCAAGAGGGTTGGATCTGGTTATTACAGCAGCCTGAATGCGAGACCACCCCGTGCTATCCAGTTATTTTGAATTGTATTCCTCAAGTATTGCCTGATAAGGTTTGTTCAGCATGGGAGACTACATCTGGGCAATAACCATTTCCTTTAAAATTAAAGAGTTTTATAAGAGAAATGAGTAGGTTTTAAGTCTGAATTGCAATAACTTGTGAGATAACTGTTTTACGGAAGTACACCGGATACTCTTAGAAAGGGAATATTTTGGGCCAATTTCATTAGTTTTGCCAGTTGGTTACTTGGTGCCAAATATCTCCCAAAGTTTTATAAAACTTTAATTATGAAAACTTAAATTTTATAAATCTAAAGTGTTCGATTTTGTTTTCATAAATTTGGCAATGAAATATTTGTAATCCACTGATCTATAAATTTCTAGTACTAAAGGGGAATGCCCACTTTTCATACAACTTTAGCCCCGACAACCTTCACATATAATGTAACTTATATCAGTTTTTAAAATTATCATCTCTGGGAGGCAACTCGGCCGGCAGAGACAATGATATTTTTTTTTCTAGAAAAATATGAGAGTACTTCTCGATTAATTTCTGTATCTCATAAAATGGTGAACGTAATATAAGCAAACCTGCTCTGAAGATAGATTTTACAGCAACCTAAGGAAAGATGAGGTTATTTTACTGTAGTTCTATAATGAATATCACAAACAAATAAAAATAACATAAACTGTACATTTACAAGATATCAAACAAAAATGTTTGGTTTACTGTTAGTTTTATTAACGTAATTTTCTAGTGATAAAACAATTCGAAGAGTGATTGAAAATTATTTCTTGGGATGGGAGCAGGGTTGTGGAGTAGTTTGAGTAGTTTATATAGTGAATTTTAAATTTTGGGAAAAGCAATCCTTTTGAGCATCAAATTTTTTGCTCAACTCTCTTCAAATAAGACATGCTATGCGCAAATCACCAAGCTTCCTATCAGATAAGGTTTGAACAATGCAACGTCTTAAGATGTGAATTATTCTTAAAATTTTTTTCCTCTCTAACAGCAGATCTGCAGAGATACGGTGTACCCTGTATTCACAGTCCTCGTTTTTAAGGTTTATTGATTACATTAGATTTTGTACTAATTTTCTTGTCTCCTCGTAATTAATGTTTACCATTACGCAAATACACCAAAGACTACTTGTTGGTAATAGACTTAAATTTATTCTGTAAATCCTACAATAATAATTTGTCCAGATTACTAGATAGGGACAATTTCAAAGCGCACATCAATTATTTAACCAAAGCTTTCTAGTAAATGGCTTTCTATAGCAGATAATAAGAGCAGAGATATTCTGCCATTTAATTAGTAGGAGAAACTACACGCTATTTTGCTTCATACGAGTGTGACTCTTAAAAAAAAAGTAATTAATTTTCTAACCGAAATTGTATATATATATGTAGTTTAAGTAAAAAATGCATTCATTTGTATTTATGAATTAAGTGTGCAAATGGGATCCCGTGAAATTTCTCCTCTTCAATACGTCAAATGAAAGATAAAAAATGACACATTAGTCAACTTCACTCACTAATTTTATGTAGTCAATCCATTACTGTAAGAAATTGGACCATATTAGCATGTGTAAGTGTGGTCTGTGGATTTATTTCAATCAATGAATAATTAATTGCTACAGACAATGTACCTATTAAAATAATGTTTAAATTATAATATTATGTGTAAAATATAATAGAATTATTGAAAGACAAGTAATAAAGTTGGATAAGTTCTGACTTAGGTTTAAAATTTATGCATTTGGAACAAGCAACATCAATAAAAACACGAGATATTGTGTTGTATTGATTCTTTCATTCTGTAACTGCCGTTATAATAGACAGTTTGGTAGAAATTATGAAAGGAGAGCCAGGAGGAGTTGAAATGCTAAGAGCTGACAGAATTTGAGAAGAACTCATAATCCTCAGCTGAACATCCAAAGTGAAAGCGATCCTATAACGGTGATTAAGCCTCTTTGGGTATGAAAGAAGAGCATGAGACTGCTCCAAGGAAGTTTGCGATGAGTTGAACTAAGGAATCATTACTGAGAAACTTTAAAACTATTCAATACTTCAAACAGGAAGAGCATACTCCAATGTAGAATACCGAAAAACGAACATTTATTTTAACGTTTGAAAGATCTACTTTCAAGAATTCAAAAAAATATTCAAATTTTTGGTGAATTGGTAATGAAGTTCTATCCCAATATGTGGCGAAAAAATCCCCCCCCCCCCAACACCTTCGATCATCTAGGTTTCTAAAGCTACAATTTCGATATTATCAGGGCTAGTATACATTGAGTCATTGATGATAGGAAAACAGCCGATTTTTCGTCAAGCTCATACACTGTTGCTGGATAAAATATTTTTTGTTATAAGACAACTCCTACTAAGAACTCATA
>OZ005740.1:61259546-61325066 GCA_963930735.1 Dioctria linearis
AAACAGTAGAATTAAAAATTAAAACAGTATTAATAGTTCATTAGGACTACGTTTATTAGGAGTACAAGTAGACATTTTGAAAGCGTAGCCAAGACGTCACTACGAAAGGAACCAAATTTGCTTTTTACTGCTGATCTTTTGCCATTGCCTGCCAGCCTTCAACCCTTACCACTTAGTCGTGACAGTATTAAGCTTGTAAACTTATCCAAACCTCTAGAATCACACAAAAAAAATTTAATAATAATAAGAATAATTATAGGAACACAGAACAGAAACTGAGACTCACGAAATGTAGTTGGCAAACATAATACACACCGACACATATAAAACAAATCAGGTAAAATAAGTAAAACAAATCGAGTAAAGCAAATAAAATAAATAAATAAAACGACTGAAGTAAGATAAATAACATAAATTAAGTAGAATAGAGCAACAAAAACAAAGTGAATAAAATAAAACCCTTTATATGGGACAAAATAACAATAGTGTTCGAAGAATCTTAAACAAAGTTGAGTACATGTGCAACGAAAAAAAAATATTCGTGTTATATCATTACTAGAAACAAGAACTAATAAAAAAAAAATCTAATCTACGCTAATGGACTATAGCCACTAATATGCTTTGATGACAAGCAACAAAGTGTTATGATAGGAGAGCTGTAAGGTTTAGCCGTACTCGTGATCAACGAACGGCTCTAGAAGTGAACGGACGTGAAACATATTGGGAAAAAAAGGAGGACGAAGTGCAGCAGGCAGCCAAGGGACAGAGTTCCTTCCTTTTTTTTCGATTCTAGCCGCCGAGCTGTCAATCATAATCGTATAAGCAAACGAAGGTTCTCTCAGTTATAATAAGTATTTGTATAAAGAAATGGTGAAAATTAGAAGGGGAAAACTTAATAAATGAAAAGGTGAACATTTGAAGACAGGAATGTTTAACAAAAGAAAAAGCGAAAATTGAAAAGAAGAAATTCGAAGGAAAGTCATCAACTCGTGGCCGAGGCCGTAAAATGCAAGTGAGCAGAGTCGTATAAGAAAAGTTGAGGAAGGAGGCTGGGACTGATTCGGTTCACTTAAAGGAAAACAAGACATTTTAAACCCATAAATGTAAATAGCTGGGCGGCAAGGCGTTGGAAATTCTGGTTTTTGTTACCAAATATAAGTATTCTTTTCTTGTCACTTCATTTTGTGTTCTTTTCCTCGTGGGCTGACTGGCATACGTATTTGCATTAGGCCTGAAACACAATTGGAGCTTTTTCAGCCAGCTTTATGCCCAGCTTTCTGCTAAAGCTGACTGAAAAAAGCCAAATTGAACACAACTGGCGTTTTTGACATTTGCAACTTTAACTTGTTTATGTTGAGAATATTTATTAAGGAACGACAGTTAATGCTTCCGATTTTCCAAAATTACGATAAATGTATACTTTTTTGAATAGTTTTGAGATGTACCAATTATATGTAAAAGTAATACCGAGTTTTTTTTTAAGTCCCAGAGTAACTGCTTATCTTTTACTAACTCTATAAGTTTTCTTCCATTTTAAAATTTTTGGTAGCTGTTTACTTCTTAAATATGTCAGCAGAAGCCATTCTCATCTAATATTCGTCATTCGCACAGTTGGCAATATTAAAAATTGCCTCAAGTTGGCAGCCATTGGGCTTGAAATTTGCAATTTGATCAAATCTCCTGCCAGCTTGAATCTGGCAAAAAAGCTAAAGCTCCAATTGTGTTCTTCTACATTGATTTACATTGTCAACAAATCTCAAGCTGGCTGAAAAGCTCCAATTGTGTTTCAGGCCTTAATGATGAATTTTCTTTGGACATGTGTTATGCCAAAACGGGCATTTGAAGTAATTTTAGCTCACTTTTCATAAACCAGGTACTCTAGTAATGTTCGAATTGAAGGTTATTTTATTTATAACGACAATAAAGAAAGGATTAAGCAGAAAAGACAAGGAGGTTGTTAGTGATATGTTCATTCTAGGTTTCGTGATTTGTCCTCTGTAGCAAAGATCACGTGGCGTTCTTTTGTTCTAGGTGTACGTAACAAGTTCATAATGAAATATCCCATGCCAAGTTTCAATATTATAGTTTAAAATTTAAAAGCAATATTCCATCCAAAAAACTCTGGCAGAATCTTAGAAGTATTGGGGTTGGGCGATCTAGGAGTTCAACCGTATTTGTAAACCCATGTGAGTTAAACCAAATGTTTGTTTCTACTTCAAATAGCTTGAATTGCCCGGGCTCCACTGTCAGTGATTATCCTAGTGATTTAAATACACTTGATCCTTTTGATGGGTTTGCTTTTAGTTAAGTTAGCGAGGCTGACGTTTATTCTGCTATTACGACTGTGAAATCTAACGCTGTTTGACTGGATGACCTTCATTCCAAATTTATAAAAGTTCATCTTCCTGTTATACTCCCAAATCTCACCTACTTTTTCAACAACATTACTTTAAGGTCTACCATCCCGTTTATTTGGAAGTTTTCTAAAATTATTCCCATCCCCTGCACAATCAAATCACCAGTTTTTTTAGATGGGGAGAACCTCCTATCTAATCTTCAATCGGGTGTTAGATCCAGCGGAGCTGCACTTCAGCGTTGCTAAGTATACCTAATAAAAATTGTTTACACTTTAATATTTTAATAAGCAAACATTAACGCGGCGTTTTGTTATCAGAGTCACAAGCAAATTAACATGCATAAAACAACTGTCAGATTATGATTCAATACATTTTTGGTTCGCTGTAGTGCTCTGCCCAATTAGAACACTCAAGACAATTATAAGTAATGATTGGGACTGTACATAATAACGCCAATAAATACTTAAAGTTAGTAGTTTATTTCACAATAGGTACGTCAAAGTTAATACACTATTCCAAATTCAATGGGAAATTTATTTCAGAGATTACACATTCAGTAACATAACTTAATATACTTATAATGTCGACTATGTCACTTAATAACTAGAAAGCTCACTTCCGTATCAACTTGAATAAAACAAATTAAGATAACTTCAAAAGGAATTCACTTTTCCGAAATGGCACCAATGTATATATATATATATATAATTACTACATATGATTAGATATGTATTAAGTGATTAATGAAAATGTACTCACCAATATAAAATGTGCAATCGATTGTATGGCGTTGGTAAATAGATAGTTAGTGATTATCTCGTTCTAGTCATTCCCCGGAACAAGATACTTTACTTCAGTCGAGACCCAAAGCAAAGTTGTAATTTGATTTGTAGAATTCTTGTTCTAGTCCTTCCCCGGAACAAGATACTTCACTTCAGTCGAGACCCAAAGGAAAGTTATATTAGTAAGAATTATTCTAGTCGCTACCCAGAATAACTATCTTTATCTCAGTCGGTAAAGTGAGTTTGTTAATAAGATGTATTCCAGTCGAGGCCCAGAATATGTATCTTTACATCAATCGTTACCCAAGATAAAGTAAATTTGTTAATAATTCAATGTTCCAACTCGATTCCAAATGATGCATAATCTATGACAGCTGGATGCGAAAAGAGAGAGATCCAAGTTGGCCTGTGACTTATGTTGCCTCTGAATTGCGTACGGCACCAACAAATTATTTTACATTGCGCATAGCAACCACAGTGCGTTGACCTTAGCAGCTGTGCATTAGTAGCAACAGAAAAGTCCGCTGACCTTAGCAGCTGTGCGTAGGTCATAAGAGTACATTGACCCTACCAGCTGTGCATAGTAACTGGAATTGTGAGTATTTTTGTTGCCGTTCCTGATCTTGCCTAGCTAAAGTTATTATGAATACAAATTATACAATAGGATACTTATTGCAATATTGCTAATTTGCAACTTTAAAAGATACATTTAACTGTCCAGATGATTTAATTTAATTCCATTTGATTTAGGTAATGTTCATCGAAGACAAGTTACTTTCCTCTCATTGGATTGTGTATCTGTTTATGTGGAATGTACCCATAATGTGTCGATTGTTATCTCCACTAAAAATTGCCTTATCGACGTGCCTGTAGGTAGGTGTACATAGTTTCGTTCCCAACCTAGTTTCAATAATTAGAAATGCTTGGCTTTTTAATGTTGGTTTCAACATATAGTGTTAAAGCAATTCGTAAAGTTTACGTGTTCGTTTCACTTTATGTGTATACTGCCAAATGCTTAGAGGGCTCTTCAGGGTGTACTATGCTGGCCAGATATAGATAGGTCAACATAAAACATACGAAAACTTGTATGATAGGTCGGTGGTAAACTCTAAGGGGGAGTTAAAGATTTTTTAAGTATTTTGATATGAATCACCCTAAAAGTCTTTAGGGACTTACCCTATTATGATTATTTGATATTTATTAGAGAGGCTATCGCTAATTCTTTTCAATTATCATAATACGTTTTCTTCTTCTTCATTATATTTCGAATTGAGAGGTAAGCTAAATCGATATTTTGGAAATTCAACTCAGCTTTTGATATTAAATATAAGGAGTCCAATTTCTTCACTTTAAAATTATCCGTGACACTATGCACCCAATGTAATCAATGGAACAATGTAACAATTTGATTTTTAAAATAACAGGACTTTAAAATGTTCGGATAAATATTTATGATATGAATTACTCTATAACCTTCTTTTATGTACCTAATGAATGTGACTAAAATCTAGTTCACTGAGAGCCTTCAAGCGAATAATTGCTTATCTTTATTCGCCCCCCCCCCCCACGCTCAACTGTTAGGCATTCTATGCCCTTCTTTCATTAAATGTGAACTGTGAGAAAACTTTTTCTAAAAATAACGGTCTTTCTCACGAATAGCATTACCTCGGTTCTGTTATTGCAATTATTTTAAAGTCCTATAGAGCACTTAGTACAAGTGGCATTAAAGCTTCTCCATGAATGAAAAGTGAATCGATTCAGGCAACATTTCCTCTCTTTCTCAAGTCGAATTTGTATCTATTCGACTTAAATTAGCGCAGCGACTAATTGTGATAAACTTGAGATTAACTGACATTTACGTCGCACGTATATACATAAGTGGAGAATGAGAAGACGTCGTATCGACGTAAATATTATGGAAATTGGTGAATATTTCCCAATAGGACAAAGGACACAATTTCCTTGATTTGCTAAATTTACGTAAATTTTCTATAATCTCGACCGATTTTCTACCATGTTTAACTCATGTTAACGTGTGTGTTAATGCAAAAGGAATTTTATTTTATAAGAATTGTACAACTCTAATTTGAATGCTAATGAAAACTATTGCTTTCGTAAAATATGTTTGTAGGAATTATGGACATATTTAAAACTAGTTATTTCAGCTTCTCAAATTTTATTGATAAATATGGAAAAAAAGTTTGGAAAATAATAAAGCTGTTTAAAAATATTGCATACTTAAAAAATAATAATTTTAAGGTTTTTTAAATTACTCTTTGCTTTGTAATTTAGAAGCTTGAAATTAATTTAAATATTATTTAATCGCTCTAAAATTAAAAAAAATATGCTTTTAATTAGGTTTTTTTTGCAGTACCTACCTATTGAAAAAATCACGCAATTCTTCAATTCATTTTCTTAATATATGGCATCTTTTTTAAAAAATATGTATGTCGCATATTACGTTTATCTACCTAAAAGATGGTTTGACTTAAAATTCTTTCCTGGACATCAAAGCGAGATAGCCGAAATTTTCGACCTTCAGGGCAAAAACCTATGTTCAGGTTATAATAGTTAGTTAGTTACGACGGTTTTTTTCAGAGAAAAATATTTCGACTTAAAATATGGAATTTAGCACTAAATTACGGCATTTCACCTTCAATAATAGAATTTTGGCCTAAATAAGCAAAGAGATCTCAGATTTGCAGAGCATATCTAAATTTTTTTGCTATTCATTTATAAAGGATGCCACGAAAGTTGATGGTACTTCTATTGCGCTTGAATATAAATCAAATTATTATTTATTTGAATTAAATATTAATTTGTGTTATTTTATAGTACATTTGTCGTAAATCGTATGTCGATAAGGCTTAGTCTCTTGAATATAACTACAATCCTTATAACCCATATGTGTTTTATTTAATTGTTTAACAAATTGTAGTAAATTGTTGGTTGTTGTTCTGCATACTAACGTCACACCTTTCCCTTTACGGAAAAAAAATAATAATAAGCATTGTTTTTATTATTATTTTTTACATGATTAGTACTTAGCAATCGAATTTTATTACATTTACTTACATATTAGTTTTCATAATCAGTTTTTCTTATAACAAATTATTATGCTATAACCCATTGTAATAATTATTCATAAAAATAGCTATTGTATGGTAGAATATATATAGCATACGCAGATTTATTTAAACCAAGAGCAAATAAGTTTAACCCAGGAGCAAATAACATTAACCCAAGCACAAATGAGTTTAACCCAAGCACAAATAAGTTTAACCTAAGCACAAATAAGTTTAGCCCAATCAGAAGTAAGTTTTCAATTTCAATTCAAATGAACATTTTATTATTTCATTTTGTCATTAAAAATAACTTCTTCAAACATTGACATTAATATGAAAGATATTATAAAAGAGGAGATAAATAAAATTTCTGAACAAATGGTCAGTGGAAAGGCTTCCATTGCCTTAGGGATGAGTAAAACCATATTCATTCCGTAATTGACGCAGTCAGTCGGTGTAACTTGTTGCAGGCTATCTTCAGTAACTGTAAGAATTTTATGCTCTCCACTTACATTACCTAAAACTGGTTGTGAGTACACCTTCATTTTAGAGAACGATTGTTCTATTGGGTTGAGCATAGTAGAATAAGGAGGCAAGAATTTTAGAGCAAAGTTCGTCGAAGGTAAAGCATCGCCAACCTGCTGCGTTCAATCTTAGAGTAATTTTAACTTTCTTCTTAGTTTTGTTTGAATTTCGATTAATTACGATTTACATCTCTTTCTACACTCCACTAATATTGTTTGGTGGTTCCACATCTTGGGCAGCTTGGCTTGTCATTCATCAGCACTGCCTGCGCTACAATATCTGTCACTGATCATGTTAATGAATTAAAGAAAATTTTATATAAAACTACTCTAAATATGCAATCGACACTGTTGATTCAAATAAACTGAGCACTGCGACGAGTGATGGAATCTGCACAAAATAATTGAAACTTGCGTCACTCCGTTTCCTAGCGATAAGGTTTTACTGTTATTTATTCTGACAATTGTTGGTTTCGCGCTGCTTTATCTTTTGCGAATTTTGCTCTAAGATTTTTGCTAATATATGAAGATTAATATTGTTTTTAATGACAAAATGAAAAAAATAAAATGTTGATTTGAATTGAAATTGAAATTTTTGTATTAAAATATTTTACGGAGAACTTAGGATAAATTTATTTGCTCTTGGGTTAAACTTATTTGTGCTTGGGTTAAACTTTAATACTAGCTTCAAATAAATTCCTTTACCTTTATTATTACTACCCATGATTCAAATTTCGCTCTAGTGCGAATTCTATTAATTGGGTAACTTTTACTTCTATATACCGTTTTTTTTGTCCTGGCGTGTTTTCAATTCTTCCATGATCAACGTTGAATTTCAAGTTCGGTAGTTTTGTTACATCTAATGGTGCCAAAGCTTCAATGATATGCATTTGATCAGACTGAACACTTATGTTATTGGCGTCTTCTTCTGTAACATTACATTCTTCTTTCTTTCGTCTTCTCTTTTTCTTCAACTGTCCAAATTTTCATTTGATATCTTTCGGATCCCATATATGAAGCTCTGATCTGGATGATGCATTAAGTCCAGGACCTTTGATGTATTGGATTTCGATATCAAAATCTTCCAAATCTAATCACATTTGGTTTAATTGGGTTAATCGTATATTTTATTCCGAGCATATATGCTAGTGGTCTATGGTCCGTTCATATTACGAATTTTCGGCCATAGACATGCGCTTTAAAATATTTTACAGGTCAATGTATGGCTGTTAGTGTCTTTCTTGTCATTCTTGTATTATAGTACTGCTGATGTAATAGTAACAGGGATACGTATGTATATACTTATATTGAGTTTGGCCGATGATAGATTTTGCTGTTATAATAATTAACTCTTTAATTCATTATATTGTAAATGTTTTTTTTTTGTTTTCATATTTCGCCGTTATGCTTTTATTGCCGTTTTTCTATCATTTCTTCGCGATTTCGTTTAATTGGTCCATTCGTATATGTTCATCCGTTTAATCCACCCAAGCTAATTTTTGGATTGTGATCTGTGCTGGATTGTTAAGGTATTTTTTTCTAAGCCCACCTTAGTTCCCCTATTTTCACCAAAGCTATTACTGCAAAAAGAAGAACAATCTGCTTATTCTCAATATTCACAGTATGTTCTATGATCATGTTGTTCACGATCTCATCGTTATTGTCTGCATCCTTAGAATTTGTGTTCCCCATATTGCTAAAACGTTGCTGATATTTTACCAGTTATTAATTTTCCGTACTATACCCACCCGTATTGATAATCAAAATTTTGTTAAGATTCAACGCTTTTTTTTCAAAAAGTTTAAAATTCAAATATTAATTTTACTTATAGTATATTCAGCACCTACTTAGTTCGTCAAAAATTAAATAATGATTCTATTATAACGAATAAAAGTAGAGATTATTTATCTTTAGGACTTTTTATTGTGGTAAACTTATATTTGTTCAAGAAGCAATTTTTTTTAGATTCTCTGGTAAATAGCAAAACCTAAAAAATGTTTTTAATTTGTTATTCTATCACACAACCCATTATATTTTTGGTGTGACTCATCAACAGGTCCCAAATAGCGAAATCAAGTGACAGCAGGCAGAAAACCAAGTTGTACCGATGAGTGTAAGGTTTTCTGCTAACACGAAACGCTTCTTCTTCTTCCTTTTTCTTTTTTCTTTTTTCAACCCACTGCGGGCATATACAGCTGTTTCGAATGAATCTGGTTTTTTTAAACTTTTTTTAATAAAATTTTTTTTTCTATTTTTCTCATTTTTTTTTCATTTTTTCATTTCTTTTCTTTATTCAATTTTTCATTTGTTTTTCCAGTCAGTCATTATTCTTTAATAGGATTTTTAAATTGATGAACTAGCGTTTACGTTTGATTAATCTAAATCTACATCTACGTCATTTTTGATAGCCTCTCCAGGTAACATTTTTTCATTTATCGGCCTCGGTGTCCCTGACATTATTGTTTTGAACATCGTTGTCAAATTTAAGGTAATTTTGGATATGTATGAAAAATAGTCGAATATTATTATATCTACCGAATCAACACCTCCATCACCCGTGATGTACGAGTGTGTCACACATTTAGGTAAAACCATGTTCTATCATGTATCTGTTGCACTATGGTGCAAGTTAAACGCTTTTATTTTGTAAAGTTGTAGTATAAAGAGCTTGTGAAATTATATGAAAGCAAAATGAGCAGTCTAGCGAAAATTCTGAAAGGTGGAGTTTTGATCCCGCGTCATTTCCCAAGGTACGTTATTTAGATGTTATCTTTATAAACTTTTTTTATCTTGGAGACTTTTATCTTCATTTCGTATTGAAGCTTGCCCAAGAGCACCTGGCAAGACCGGATAGCAGCAACCTGTGTAAGTAATCGATGATGGTGCTTCAGTTGTGCGAAACTGAAGCTTTTCAAGTAAAGATAATGGAGACCGATAGCAAGTGAGGCAGAAGAAGACGACGACGAGGCTTCTTCCTTTGTTCTTTTGTTCTTGAAGCAGATATATTTAAAGTTACAGATGGAACGATTTGGAATAAAGAGCATTCATTTCCAACTCAAACCTATGCTCACAATATACTAACACTTAAACGCTCGGAATGATCGAAACATTTCAAAGCATTTTTTCGCAGCAGATGTGCAGTATTATTATACGGGAGACGAATAGACCGGGCTGAAAGGTGGTGTTCTAAATTGAATATTGATTTTCTTGTGGATCCACCACGAATATGGAAGTCATTGACGGAAAAAGAATTTAATGCCTATTCGGGCATTTTACTTATAGCGGCAGTCCACCCCTCAAATAAGGAAATTGTCCCGGATTTGTGGAAATTATCATGGCATCTATTATATCGTAGAGCCATATCTATACGTCAGTATTGGGCTAAAAATCAATTCATCAGTTTTTACAACGGCAGCGCTCGACTGGATAGACTAAGAGAAAATAAAACGGCTGCAATTTTGGATATATGGCTGATAATCAACGATAATCCCAGAAGGGGGCATCGCCCAGATGCCAATTTGACGATTCATGAACAGCTTTTTCAAACTCGTGGACGTAAACGTTTCAAGCAATATGTGCCAAATGGCTAAGTATGGTATAAATTTATTGTGGCTTTGTGATGGTGTTGCAATAACGAGGACAGACGCTCGCTGTAGGCATCTTCAGGAGCTATCTACTGCCGTCGTAATACCAATTGCCATCAATAGGGCTAATAATACGAGTATCTGAATAGCAGTTATCCCAAATGAGTTCCAGAACAATACAATAATTTATAATTCCCAAAATAAATATATTAATAGAAAAATACATTTGAGTCATTAATTCCATATACAGAAATCCACCTCCAATATCATTTTCATTTTTCTCATACCATTTCCCAAATCTTCGAACTGTAAATGTCGTCCGTAATCTGTAATATCTGTACCTTTTTTATTTTTTTTAGTGTCATAAAATAAATAATAAATTCAATAAAGATATTTAGATTTGTTACCATCATCTATTTACCTACAATTCACAAATTTTCCCATACAAAATGTATGGGTATCACCGGTGATGTAGGTGTTGATTCGAGGAGGTAATAAGTTGTGTTGACACAAGGGCTAAACATTTTTTTTTCTCTATATAACTGTAGGATCAGCACTACTTGATTCTAGTTTGAAGCTTCTGGGGTTAGACCTGCCATAGCGATTGTCATCATTCACTGAAAACTATTTCGGCTTATATTAAGTCCGAATGGAAGTCGAGTATAATGGTACTGCCCTTGACTGGTTGGGAAAGCTGTTTACATTCTATAAGTTGGGTCTAAAGAAATTTGGTGAAATCCAGACATAAGGTCTAGTGTTGAAAAGTATTTTGCTTGGCCCATTTGGTCTAATATATATTCTATTTGTAGAGTGGGAGTTTACCTGAAAGTACTTTCTTATTTAAATTTCTGAAATCTACCTCTAGCCACCATTGTAGTAAAGGCTGCATATTAGGATACGTTGAGATTATTTGTAACACATTCGCTAATGGTGAAATAATCTTTTTTTTCGTTGACTTTGAAGGCAGAATTATGTTATTCTAACTATGAGAAACGTGCCCATTTAGTCCAATTAACTTTAAGGTTAACTTCCTTTGGAAATCGGATTTTTAGGGTAAACATCAACGAATAGGGAATTGTTGAGGGAATATTTACGTTATCTTGCCTTGAATTTGGGAATAGATCCAAGTTCAAAGTGTACACATTTCCTTAAATTTGACTTCGAAGTTAAGATCAATTTAGGTAAAAAGTAATTGTCTCAGATTTAGGAAATGTTCCTTATTTTTTTTGCCTGTTTTTCTTCACTCCTATGAGTTTGATTAAATTGGAGTTATTACAATATTTTCCCCTAATAATTAAGTGCAAAGCTGAGATTAGTTTGATGAATTATTTATTAGCTTAAGGAGTTATTAAGTAAATTTCCTTCTTAATTTACCTCATAGGAGAGTGGCTTTTGAGGTTAATTATTCTTAAGTCTAGTTTACGTAATTTTACCAAATAGGCAGATCGGCCCTCGATGACACGAAATTCAATCTCCAATTTTACTTGGGTAGGAAGATGTTGTGCGCAAGGCATACGAGAAAATTTCTGATTGCCAGAGACCAAATCTCAATCGCGCATGACCAACAATTTTCTCCGATTCCGAAAAATATAAATAAAGTTGTAATAATATTATCAGCATTTATTCTTCACCCCCTTATGCTGCACTAAGACTTCGACATTGGCTTCTTGATCTGAATCTACTTTAGGTGTATATTATCAACATGCAGTTGGACTAAATTAATTACATATTCTGAGACTTTAGCGCAAGCTCATTCAACCACTTCTCAACTACTATTGGTGGTGTAACATAGCTCTATTGTCTTTTTGAATGATAACAAGAGTGAAGAGATCAGAGCAGTAACAATAATTGGAAGGACAAGCACTGTGTTTGAGGGGTTACAGGATCGATTTATAGATGGCTTCAGCCTGCTCTCCTCCGAACTCTATAGGAGTTTCAGGTAAATTTTTTGTTGGTGTTTTGGATTCGCCTTCGGTACAGTTATATTATTAAGACTTGCAATAACCTTTTTTTTTCAAAATGGAGACTTCTTTTTTAAATACCTTGCTTTCTTTAGATCTGGTTCAAGATCTCTTGTATTGATCATTTAGTCTCTTTTAACAATTTATCTTTATTTGATTTACTTCTTGTGTTTATTAGCGTCCAATTTGTTCTTCCTGTCTCTATTGACTATTTTATGTTTATGATTTTTAGAGTAGCTAGTTGTTCTAAGGTTTCTGACAAAAACTTTTTTTCGCAACTATGATTCTTTTACAGATCCATTTGGTATAACAACTATCAGGGTAGCTGAATTACAATACAAGTATTCCTGATTGTAATTTGGTTGGAATTTTTACGATGAGTTTGACTTGCATTTGAGTTATTTCTCCTTATAGATGAACTTCAAGTCCACATCATTCTAGGTTCTTAATATAAATTTGCATCTGACTAAATGAATGGAATAATATAGGAAGGTCATAGTCCAGACGCTGGTTATTGTCCATATAATTCCTCTTAGTACTACTCCATTTATTTTTTATTTTACACTCAATTTGAATCTTGTAATATACTTACTCAAGTCCCTATTGATGTAACTTTTCTGCTGAGTGCTGAAACTTATTTTTTAATTCCACAGTACTTTTTTACACTAAATCTAGACCTAAGTTAAGTCTATGAAGCCAAAAGGGCATATTTTTTCTTGTCCTTTTTCTTTTCAACTTAAGTCTGAAGTAATTAATTATGCATTTCACAGTTATTAAAATATAGTTACTACTGTAAATTAGCTACGAAAGCTGAAAGTACGCAGAGCATGCTTGTGAATATTTAGTACAAATATTCGCATGAAAAGCGAGAAAAATCATGAATGTGACAAATTCTTTCACATATGTGCATTTCTAGACATAGAGGAATTAATAAATTTCGTGATATTTTTCAAGCGATTTTTGTGAGCGAGCAGGGCCGCACTGGATGGACCGGCGAACGGGCGCAAGCCCGATGGCCTAGAGATTTTCGGGCCGGTGGTTCTCGCGTTAATCGCGAGCACACGCATTACCACGTACTTTGGACGAACGTTGCAACTATGACAGGAGGAGAGCTATGATATAAAAATACTCAGAAATGTTTTACAATAACACTGACAGGACGCGGAGCCAAGATAACTTGTGGGTGTTGGCAAGATAGTATTATATGTGGCAAATTTGAAGTCCTCGTGGGATGAAAAGCATCCCCTTTTAATAAAGTATTTAGCATTATTTTTACCATCATGTCATTTTTACTTCGAAAAACGCAGGGAAAATGTATTTTTTATCAAGAGGATTCAACAAGGCTCTCAAAGCATTGTATGACTATGTGTACTTTTAAAACAAATTTAGAATTGAAAACCAAATATAAAAACTGCTTTGGAATTTTATTTCCATTTTCTAATTTTTAAAAATTCAAGTAATTTTATTTCATGTAAATCAATTTCAAAGCATAGCATAGATGTTCAGTGAGCATAATTATTGTAGTCAGCCTTTACTTACGACAAATTTCCAGTGTTACAAATACCATATGCTAATACTGTCAGTACCGACCACAAAAGTAAATTTCTGACTAGCAGATATCAAAATACTTTTCATTTGTTAATTAAAATTAGCACCTTCATCCGAGAGTATCTACAATAAATTTGTGAAAGTTGCTGCTAGGGTGAAACTTAATATAACTAAAAAAAGTATCGAAATATTACAAAAAGTTTGAATTTTTTTTACATTTGGTGAATCACTAACATTGTTCTTGATACTATGAGTGAAGAAGTGATTGAATCTCTAAGTGGTTACAAAAAGTTTGCAAATACAAGGAGTGGGGCACAAGGGGTTAAGAATTTACTTTTGTCCTCAGTTCTTTCACGGTGAACTATTGCACATAATATTAAATTGATATTAATTTGTTGCGAGTAACATACATTTGAAAATAATAATAATTTATAATATTTTCGAAATTCAGCATGGTTGTCATTTCATTTGCGGTGGAAAAACAACGTTCGATAATGTTTTTTGATCCAGTGTAGATCAGAGGTAATTTTTTATTATCTTGAATTTATTGAAATTTCATTCACATAAATTTGTCTTCATTGGCAATGTCATAAAAACTCGGAGCGCAATTTCAACATTTAGAGAGTTCATAGTCGTGAGTTGATTGAAGCAAATGCAAGAATGATTTTTCTCAGACCTTCGGCGTCCATTTTGCTGAGAAGAATATCTGAAAGAAATCCAAAATCTTCGGAAACTTGTTCCAATACTACGTGCCCTCACATCAACTAGAATTAAAGAAGATAAATCGATTCAAAAATTGGTATTATACGAAGGTTTTGTTTTGCTGACATACTGAGGTTATCATCGTGTGATTCAAAAAGATCGAGTCGCCTCTTTTTTCTCGCTCTTCTTTCTTTAACGTTTGATGGTATATCCATATCTTCAGAAAATTTTGTAGGACTGTCAAAAATTTCACCAAATGTCAGAATCATGAACTACGTGGGTAAATTCAATTCAGGAACAAAACATTTATTTGAATAAAAGGTCATAACTCATAAATAATCTATATTTGCTAAATGTTATTTTTACGCCCGCAGTAAAAAAAAGTTTTTTCAACGGGGCATCTAAGCTTCAACTCCTGAGAAAATGTGCTGATGTATCACGCTTGTTACGGCTCTGCTTCACGAATAAATTGTTGATCGCTCAGATACTGTTTCCACAGAGTAACCCTGTTTTAATAATTGTTTACAGGGTACCTATCGCTCTTATAAATATTTTGTGCATACATATTTCTTGTATTTGTATAAATTTCTTCTTTCCTCTTCTTATTAAATAATATTGCAAATTCTAGAAAAAGAAGCCAATTTTAACTAATATTTGTTATTACTGGTTCGGTATTTAGCATGGAATCTGGCTTCCTTGTTTGAAATAAAGCATTATTCGTTTGTGAGAAGACGTCTTCTATTTGTAAACATATATTAACTTTGTTTTGCTTGGTTCAAAGGGAGGGTTCCATTTGAGCGGCACATATACTAAGTGTAAAAATGACTTGCTAATGTAAAAACGATGTCTTGTTCTGCTTGTGTTTGGTTTAGTAAGAAATCATTCTAATAATTTGAGTTTTTTGCCTTTTATAAAAAAGTCATTTCTGTAAACCCGAAGGAGCTGGTTTGTTGTCAATTGCCCAGGACAGTTTCAAGACCCAGTCCGGCCCTGTGAGCGAGCTTGCATCAAATTTCTTTAGTGTATACATGGTGTTTCTATCTAGGTGGTTCATAGAGCAGGATGTGAAAGTATTCACCAAATCAAACAAAAAATTGTACAGTAGGTGGGGGGACATCTAGTTTGGCACAAAATGCCCTGTATCTTAAAAAGTACAGGGTATAAGGTCATGAGCAGATTGTATGCAGAACTTCATGACCTTTCCAACGACAGCTCAACTAGCCTTGTACTCCTGTCCCCTCAGGAGTTCATGGTCTAAACTAAAAACTTCGGATTTTCTTACCTCTTTTTTAATTAGAACACGTTTTTTTCATAAAACGGTGGTTAACATTTACCAATGGCTCTTGTGATAAAAAAAAGAAGCAATGAATTCAAACAGTTTCCCTTTATTTGTTAAAATCAATTTACTTTTATCTTTCAAACGACTTTGATTTAATATAAAAACAATGTAAATTAATTCAAATTCTTTTCTCTTAAAACGAAATATATTACTTATTCCGCGGCCGTACCGGACTATGATAAAAATTGGACTAACTTACATTTATTCTAACTGTTCTCAATCCTTTCTTAACTCTATGGACTTTTGTATGAAAATTGCAATTGGCGGATTATATTTCACTTAAGTTTGATAATTTACCTGTGTGGAAAAATGTGTACGCGACAATTTTAGGTTCTTCAACTTTGTCTGAAGGGAAACATATTATTCGAATTCTTTATAAATTGCTTTCAAGAATTATTTGTATGATAATATAATATTTGTTATTTTTATACATGGGCATACATAGCTGTACATCTGCTCTCCTTAAAGTGAGCAATGATATCGCGCGTGCGCTCGATAAAGATGAACTAACGGTTCTAGTTCTTTTAGATTACTCCAAGGCCTTTGATACCGTTAATCATAGACTACTTCACACGAAACTTATAAGGAATTTTAACTTCTCTTCTCATTCTTCAAAGTTAATTTATGACTACTTGAGCAACAGGTCAGAAGCAGTTTTTCAAATGGTTCTCAATCATCTTTTTTACCAGTGGTAGCTGGTGTACCTCAGGGATCCATTCTTGGGCCCCTGTTATTTTCCATGTTTATACCTAAATGATATATTTGCTCACGTCAAGTATTCTAATCTGCACTTATATGTTGATGATGTTCAATTGTATATATCTAGTGTACTTGGCCTGATTGAGGATTGTATCTCTAGGGTAAATGAGGATTTGGAGGCTATTTACTTGTGGTCCTGTAATAATAAACTAAGGCTTAATCCATCAAAATCTAAGTGTTTGCTGATACATAGGCGTGTACTAAATATGGATGGTTTTCCGTCAATTTCCGTTAACAACACTGCTATTCCTATTGTTGATTCAGCTAAAATTCTTGGGGTGATTTTCAATAAAACACTTAGATGGGATCTGCATAGCAATTCTGTTGTGAGTAGAGTTTATGCAGGACTTCGTTCTCTATGGGTGTCTAGTCATTTCACATGCCTACGCGAATCGAATTTGAGTTTGAATAAATGTAAGGTAACTGTGACGAATAAAGTGTAATTAGGCCCACATTTAAAAACTCCTACTAAAATGAATTGCAGCAACCTCATACTTTATGCGCACATGCATTAAGTCGACACAAACGCCGTCGACGACACGTCCGGCAGCTCGCGCCGCCATCTTGCCAGTAGCGAACGGTACCAAAATTAACCTAATATTATGAAGATATGGCACAGTTTAACAAAATTCAAAATTGTTCGTGTTTTTTTTACCGAAACAGGCAACCTCATATACTATCGTCTTTTGCATGAATGGGGGAAAAGAACTCGGATATGCATTTTTGTAGTGCGACTGAGACAACGAGTTAAATACAAAAATCGAGAGAACTTAGGTATACCCGAACGACAAAATCTTATTGAATTCCTCAAAATACTATCAAACTATTCATAATAATATACTTCGGGTCACAGTACCTCCCATTTTTAAGAAAACATAAACTTCGTTTGGTCAAGATGCTGAAACGAGATGTAAAGTTCCTCTCAAATAAAATTCTCTTTTTTCCCGAAAATATCAGAGAATCCAGGATGAGTTCTCCCATTTAATCTTTTCATAGCAAAACAAATGTAAACAGAAGCACGTGCTGTTCAAATATCATAGGATTACAGCAACAACATGTGTCCATCACAGAAACCACATGAAACTAAACTTGTGTCAATTTTTCATGAACACCAATTTTTTCAAAAGCGCGGGTACATTTTATCAGAGTAAAATCTGAAAACTCCGCCCCTTCTCAGGCCGTATTATTATTCTGTGGTTGTTTAATAAAGCCCTTGGAAAAAGTTTTATAAAACTGAATTATTTTTTCAAATACTCGTACTCACTTCTATTATAGTTTTTCTATTTTTTGTTGTGTAAACAAATAAATTTCACGGAAAACTTGTATTTTGTAGTTCTATATCACCAAATACTTGATTTATCGCATTTTTAAATTAGGTGGGCCTTATTTGCTGCAGGCACCTTATAAGTTATATGTAATTTTTATAGTTTCGATTTGTTTACTGCAACTGTTAACATAACCTTTTTTTTATAAAAACTGTAATAAGTAAGCTCTCCTCGGTTATTTGGCTTATTACACCTATGTGCTATTTATAGCGTTTAAAAAGTTAGCAGTTTTTTATTTGTCTCAATAAGTAGACACTTTCACCTGCTTGAAGATCGTCGTTTAAATCGGAAACATCCTATATATCAATCTTTCGGACTAAAGAATTAATCAGCTTTTGTAACTATAGAACAACAATACAATCAGCTTATGACTAACCCACCAACACTTTTCTAAGCAATGAAAACATAACTTTTATGAAATTATTATATTACTTATGCACACTCTTATTGAGATTACAGTTTTAATAGTGCATTCTAAAGATCTTTACAAAATAGAAAATTATATTCTACATGTATGTAGAGCTAAGTAGAATGCCACATCAAACTGTCACATAAATATTCCCCGAGATTAAAGTTTTTCAAATGCTTTCCACCTTGCACAAATCTATGCTTGAGTTGGACAGGTCAAGTTTGTATTTATTCATTTTCACATATTCTGCCTGTATGAAAATGTATTCAACAATGCTTTACGCCACTGTTACTGATTCATTTCATTGTCACAACATTACATTGTTTTATTTAAATAAAAAATGTTATACATGACATCCACGGATAAGAAAGTACTGTAGATCTTTCCACAGAATTAGGGGTGGATTTATTATAACTACTTATTCATAGCTGTAAATTTTTTTTAAATAATATAGAGATATGTCATAGCCTTATGTGTTTTAACAAGTGAAACGAAACTATAAGTAAACTACTCAGAAGTTAAAGATACCAAAAATTACAACAAAAGGCATAAATATGTTCATAAATTTTTGTTCTGAAGTTTTCAGTTGTAATTGAATATTCAGAGTTAAGATGAGCTCGAGATCGGTTATCCTTCGTAGCGTTTCCAAATTCAAATTGCAATATTTCCCTTGATATGGAGAAGATTGTTTGGAATTAGGAAACATAGCAGAACTAAATTTTAAAAATTATAAGTTAATAATAAATCTAAGTTCAAACTATATCAAGTTCTGATTATGCAATTTCTGTTTTTCACCTATTGAAATTTTACAATTCTAACTCAAATAAAAAATATTAAAAAAACTTTTTAAATAAATAACTTTCATATATAAATTGTACTAAAAAGTAAAAATATATTTTTGTATGTCTCAGTGATATAAACAAGAAAATAAGAAATGCTAAAACTCAGATTAAATTTTATAAATTTGGAAATCCATAATTATAATCACAATTGTCTCACTGCAACTCATACCCAAACTTTTAAGATTTAATCTGAGTTTTAGTAGTTCTTATTTTCTTGTGAATATCACAGAGAAGAATTTTTTTTTTTACTTTTAGTACAATTTATGTATGAAAGTTATTTATTTTAAAAGTCTTTTTTATAATAAAAGCCAAAGGAAATTGGAATGTTTCCATTAAATATGTAAAATATTATGCTAAAGCGTTTAACAGAAAAAAACAGCTCCCCGCACCAACCTAAACCCCTCTGTTCAATAATTACAAAAATCACGAATTTTAAAGATATTCGGGTGAGAAAAGTCTGCTATAAAGTTTCTTATAGAAAAGAAAAAATATGCCATTTAATTGGACTCAGCAAAAGCACAATCATAATGGATATAGTTATCACCCCCACCCCAAAACCACCAAAAATGTAATTTCTTTTCCCCCATCAGTGATTCTAAATCAAGTTACCCCATGTAAATCCATCCACGTTTACTACCCTAAAACTCTTCTTAACTTACGTCATGAACGGAACTCTCAGGCGATCAAGGACAAACTCATTTAGTCAGGGGTTTGTGAGTAAATAAAGGTTATTTAATGAAGAATATGTGGGAGTTATTTGTTGATACTGCTGCCATTGTTTAACTTAAATATCACTAATAAAATGTTAGAAACAATTAAATTGCAAATAATTTTTTATTTTAATGTAAACTGTACTTGGAAGCGTTTTCGCGGGATTGCCTTAAAAGAAAGATAGATTGCTCTAGTTTATAGCGAAAAACCGGTCTGTCCGAGATATTTTTATTGCATAGGTATTACAAAGTATTGTCCATTATAAAACTTTGTATTGCAGAAACTCAAAAAAGAACAACCTTAACTTTCTACAATTAAACTTCTCTTTATAGCGAACAATCGCACACAATATTGAGAATGGATTGTTTGAAGAATCAATTTGTATAAAGCGAATAACTAATAAACATCCAGTAAAAATCTTAGATTCATCTGTACATCCCGATTTTATTTGGAAGGATTCGAAATCCATCTATATTCGCCCACAAATATTTTGGCAAGAAACTTTTTTCTAACTATAAAGCTATTCTAAGATTATCTTATATGCCCAAATAATTCGAATGACCCAATTTAGATGGGTCAGTGTGCTTCCTCTGCACACGAAAACAAAGGTGATGGTTGGGGGCACGAATTATCTATAGAATTCATTTTTTTACACTTTTTTCCTTTTGGTATTTATACAAAGGCACTAAGAGTGTTCCGTCAGATTTGATTAATTAAAATTTACTCAAAGTATTATTCCTTACTTTATTTTTATTACTATTTTGTTTTTTATCTAACGTCATAGTATAAGAATTTGTTTGGGCTGAATAATAAATTGCGCATTTTCTGATGACCTGATCTTAACCACCACGTACAGTAACAAAGCGAGCTAGACACTCCAAACCTTCTCAGGTAATCAAGTCCCCCAATTCAGGGTCTGAAAATGCTAAATTCGTGTTTTCGATCCCGTGAAAATTCACTGGATGTGTCTAACACGTCCAGAAGGGGTCGCGAGCGATGGCTTGAAAACGTAGTTTAATACCAACTTTTTGAAGTTAATCGAAATTCATCAACGGATGTTTGGGGAATACAGTATTGCAATATTACACGAACTTTTCTCGTCGGCGAAATTTTTCAAATCAAATTATATGCGTATGCGGCCTTAACGACCTCGGGCACCCACACGCAGTTATAGAATTTTGAGCTTAAAGGCCGTGACACATTAAGAGTAGAAAGCAACTACAGCAGCAGAAGCAGAAATCCGTCATTTCTGCTTTCTCAACCACATTGAAAGCAGAAAACAGTGATTTGTCAAATACACATGTCAGGTGTTATAATTTGCAATAAATTGATGTTAATTGTTAATTAATTTGCTATTTTTAACAAAATTAATTAACTTTTCCTCTATATAGAAGTTTTCTTTTTCTCGCATCAAATCACCTTAATACTTCTGAAATAAAGGACGCCAACAATGAATAACAATTTTAGCTCTCTTTATATTGGCAGTACTGAGAAGTTGCATGTGTATAGAAAAAATTCTGCTTCTGTTGCGGCTTTCTGGTTTTAATGTGTCGCAGCCTTAATTCAGCAAAAGGCACTTTGCGAATTAGAAAAGGTGTATTTAGAAGGCTGCGATTTTGAGATTTAAGAAAATAAAAATTAAAGAAATTCATTCAAATGTCAGTCACTTACATGTTGATTTCAGGATAAAATTTTATTGTTAATCTTTGCTATTATTCAGACTTGATATGTTATAGCGTTTTGTTAAAAACGAACCAGGAGATCAGTTGGAGATAAAACGAATAGTTTTTCAAATAATAAAATGACGATTCATCAAGCTGGTTCCGGCATACTTATTTTTGCATCAACTTCGACTGTCATAGGGCCAGTACGAAGTTGTGTCACAAACTTAATCGCTTATACATCAAGAGATCTCGCAGAATAAAGAGGGTCTAAGACTCCCGGCGTGGAGCACTCACAATCACACATTTTTGATATATCAATCCTTTGTCATTCAGGTCCAGGATCTATTTTCGGTGTTCAGCGTCGAAACTGAGTGAACCAGCAACGCAGCATATATTGACATTGCAGAGCTATTTAAGGCTCTCGAGTTGATTCTTGCTCAGAAGATTTACTTCATCGCTACTTACCAAATAATTGGTATAACCACATAAATACCTAAACCTACAGTGCAACCCTATACTTATCAAATAATTGGTGTAACCAAATAAATACCTAAACTTACAGTGCTACCCTATATTTGACTATAACTCAGACTCTATCCAACTGGCTTGAAAACAAAAAGACAAAACAAGAAAAATACCTTTCAGAGACGTAAAGAAATCGAATATAGCCGTAAGATTTAATATGTAAGCAAATATGTTTTCTTAAACAAAATTCTACCAAAAACAAAATTTATATGCATTAAAACCAATTTGGCACTCATCTTTGCCAAACGAAAAATTTTACCTAGTCTCCAAGTCGACTGGAATAAGAAAAAAGGAAAACGGCACGGCAAGATATCGATCGAGGGTCATTACTTTAGGAGCTTGCTTTTGTGTTAAGTCCTTTAACAACTTTCTATCCACCATAAAGTCCTTCACCACAGGAAGGAGGTAAAGAAGAATTATTTCGTCTACAGTTTCAACGAAATTAAATTGAAATGCCAAGACTGACAGCCTGGACGTTCTTACTCAAAGATATTTCATTTTTAATTTAATTTTAAACCAAGCGCAACTTAAGAAGAGCCAGACTTGTGTTCTGTGTTGAAAAATATGGTATTCCATAACTTGTCCTTAGACCAAGCATTGCAAGTGACTGATGCTTAATACCTATATTTTTTTCTTGAAATTTTATTTAAAAAGCAATTTTTAAATATAATTTCATGCAGTTTTGACATTTAAGTTGAACGAAAAGTAGTTGCAAATAAAGATATCAGGACCCTCAACTGAAGGGGAGTTTTGTGAACATAATGAAGCCGGGTGAAATGCTGGTTCTTGCAAAAATTAATGTTGTTGAAAACATTCTATTAATTATGTTAACTATGCGGTAGTAGTCTCAGTCTGGAGTGCGACATAAATTTCAGAAATTATTTTCATTTGAATCAATGGTAGGCATAAATTTCCCTGAATTACCGGAATGTTGGCCTCTTTCAACTGAAATTTTTTTATGGACCGAAAATATCAAAAATCTTTCAAGGATTTTTTTTCATATCTGATACGTATACGAGATTATACAGATACAGAGAGATACAGATATTATAGGTTTGAACTGATATAACGAATGCGCGTACTGAAATAAAGATACTAGGCTAGGCAGGCATCGTCTTGGAATGTTGGTGCACGACCTTGAAACTGTTCGAACGTTATTCAATGGGATATATAGTAGCAGATGCGAATTATTAATTTTTTTTTTTTTAAATCGAGGGAAAGTATAGATCTTGTCGTTTCTCAACAATCTTTTCAACGATACCAAACCGTCGCTAGCCCAGGAACTCGACTTTCTTGAGCCTACGAATTAAGTACGTTCCATGCATCCCTCTCCTCCAGATTTTCCCTAGTTATGGCTCCTCAAAATACAAGTTTTGAAAAATCTTTTGTTTTTTCTGAGCAACGATACTAAAAATCCAAGAAATGTGAGAAGTCATACTTTCAGTAGAGTGAAATAATAATAATAATAAAAATATGTTTATATGCTGGCGAGGTACAAAAGATTTAGAATCTTATAAAGGTACAAAAAATGAGTGGAAATATAACTAACTAATAACTAATAACAAAATTTAGTATTATGTAAAGATAAAAATAGTAAAGAAAACAAAACGAACAAAATATAAAAGGAAACTTGAAAAGAGAGAAAAAAAAAGTTAAGAACAAAATTCAGTAAAAAAAATTAAAGCGGAAAATAAATACAAAAAGAGGAATCGAAAAACCAAGAAAAGTGATGCGTCACTATACTCACAGCACACATTAAAACAGTGGAAGTTATTACGCCTTAAGGTATGCGAGTCAGGGTCAAAAAGCTGTTGAATGTCACACAAATGGAACAAGCTCTTTGACCACTGACTGGTAAACTATTCCATATACGGATAACCTGCACAAAGTAAAACCGGTCTCCAATTTGACTTTGGTAATTAGGTAGTAAGAGATTGCGATGACGAATGGATCTGAGGGAATGAACCCGATCATTCAGGTATGTCGGTTCTTTAAAGTAGAATACATTGTATAAAAATGTTAGCCTGCATAAGCTTAGATCATAAAACGAACGGATAGGTTACCTTGTATAAAATTTGTGTGCGTGTGATAAGCAATTTTTTTAAGGACACGGGAGGGAAATGACAAGAGGGCTGGGGTTTTAGTTTTTGTCAGTTCGATATTTCTGACCTTTCTCATTTGCCATTTCTTAGGTGGGGTGTTTTTTTAGTGATTTGGGAGTTAAAACATCAATAAAAGTGTTTTATAATTTTGTGATATTGAAAAACTGGTAGAAATAATTTTTCTGTGCAAGAGATTTGTTATAATCGAGACTCCGGAGTCTATAATTATGGTGGTGAAGTGCGCTGTGTTGTGCTGCAGAAACAAGCGGCGTTATTGTCGTGGAAAACCATTCTTCAAGTAAGCTTAATAGCTTTACTAATTAACTATTGTGTTTAAAATAAAATTAAAGTAAAATATTAATAAAAATAAACAGCCGTGGTAAAAAAAATTAACGTTTTCCAATGCCGGTTTGTTTGCTTACAACTAAATTGTCATTGGGGATCTTGTTTGATGTCAGTCAAGCAAAGCCAACGACAAGAAATATTATCAGCAAATAAACGGGACACTAGGAAAACTCTTAAAAATGTAATAAGTTATAAAAGAATTATAAAATTATAAACTGAAAAAATGATACGAATGGCGGTGACAGGAAATTATAAAACTTGTTCAATATTTGATTTACTTTCAACCACTAAATTATGTGCCCGCTCAGAAAATATCGTAGTTTACGACTTCCATGACTAAACAAATACATCGATGCGATTCTATTACATCAAGAAAAATCCTTAAGTTTTTCTTCCTCATAGCCTATCCTTTCGTTTTATGATCTAAGTGCATAAGATGCGTTTCTAACGAGCACCCAAGGAAAGAGTCAATATATGGAGAAACATGAGAAGATCTGGGCAAACCATGAACAAATCGGATTGTGTCATTGAAAGCGACGATTATTTTCCGCTGACAATGTGAATCAAGTTTAGGGAAAATCAAGCTCCCAAAGATAAAGTGGGGTAATATTAGTGCTCTGACCAGTCTCAAGCATATTTGACGAGACAACAAGTTGGCGGATAATCTCAGCTGTCTCAGGCAGGCATACACCTTCCCAATAGAATTGGAAGTAACATAAGGAATGACGGTATTATTAATCTTGACGGGCTGCAGCACTTCTAGATCATAGCTCCCTCTATATTCATATAGGCATACTGGTAGACTTTTTTGGATTAAGCATTAGATGGTGTTTTAACCTATTCTGAGGCTAAACATAACAAAAGTTGGCCGGTGCCAGTTTAGATTGGATATACTGAAATTCAGAGTATTTTTTATGGCAGAATCAATAACAATTTTTTATTCTTCACTAGCCCTTTATTTATATTATAAAAATTATAAAATAAAAACACAATCCGAAAATATTCAAATTAATAAAAATTAAAAGTAAAATCCAAAGTTGTAAATAAAATCCAAAAAAAGTAAAATGAAAATCCAGTAAATTAAATTGTAACAAATCAAAAAATAATAATACATAAAAAAATAAAACGAATCCAAATAATAACCCAATTAGCGAAAAAGTGTGAAGTACCACAAATGTGGCGAAAAAAGAAGCAGCACGTAGCACGGTGCTGAAAAATAATATGTGCAGTAGTATGGTGCTGCAGCCTCCAGTCTGAAAAATATAAAATAGAATTAGTTCTCTACTAATTATATCCTTTTAACAGACTGGGCGTCAGAGCTTGCCCTCGTATGGGGACCAATTTCAATACCTCCGGCCTTTTTGAGGTGAAGCTAAAAATTAAAATTCATTGGCTTTGAATAAGCGTCAATGCTTGCCCGTAACTACAGACTCATGTCAATTTAAATCCAATTGACCCGTCTGGGATGAATGCTCAGATCGCAATACCCACTGCTTTGAGCAGTGCGCTTTATATACGTTTCGAAAAGCATTGCGTCAAATGGGCTCCATTGTTCACCATTGTGAATGAGCGTAGTTGAGTGGTGAGTAGAGACAGCTGTGTGTTGTCTCCTTACTCTGTTGCTGTTGACATTTGTATGTGTCATTTATTGAAATCGCTGCATGCTGATTATTGTCAGATAAGTGTTTGTTAATTAATTATTATGTATTATATTTTGCTTTGTGGTCTTTTCTGTAATTTTAGGTTCAGGTAATTGTCACTGGAACCGAGAAGGAATCTGATGTAGTTGAAGAGACGGATTCTGCTACAGCTAGTGATTCTATTGTAGGTAAAATTTTGTAGTTTCTTTTTAGGTTCGTGAACCGAACAGATGGTTATATTTGGCCCAGTTGCATATTCTAATCAAGTTATCAGTGATCTGAACAATGCAATCCTCAATCAATCCTATTGATCTATGCAAATAAATCTGGACATCATCCGCATACAGATGGATGGACGAATCATTCACGGACATTAGTAAATCATTTATATATAAAGAGAAGAGCAGCGGCCCTAGTATAGAACCCTGGGGTATACCACGACTGAGAACTAAGGGAGTAGAAAGTCTATCGCAGTTCTTGACAGATTGAGCACGACACAGCAACAAATTTGTAATAAGGGTGACGGCTGTATGCGAGAAATTGAAACATCGACGAAGCAAAAGGAAAAGTCAGTCATGGTTGATCGAAACGAACGCCCTGCTCAAATCAAGGAGGACCGGAATGCATATTCGATCACTGTCAATTGGATTTGTCAGATCGGATACATCTTTAAGCAAGGTTGATCCAGAGCTGTTCCGTGGCGTAAAACCAGACTGCATACAGAACAGCATATTTCCTTGATTTTAATAGGTGACGATTTGAGAATACTTAAGCTTTTTCAGTACTTTACTAAAAAAACAGAGTAAACTGATGGGACGAAAATATGCCATTTCGGAGAACTTGCGAACTTGGGAAGAGGAATGATAGCAGCGTTCTTCCAGAGCGATGGATACTGTGAAGTTGTTAAACATGCAGCACAACTTGAGAAATAAAAAGCGCAATAGTTTTATTAAAACTTAGACGGGATATTTTTAGGTCCAATAGCTGACGATCTGACACCATTCATGGCAATGAAAACCCGGACCAATCAACGCATTTAAACAAAAAGGTCTTCTCGCTGTTTCTTCGAGCTTCACCATCAGAATTAATATGTTGCTGTTGGGAGATTCGACGTATAATAATTATTCAAGTCATTAGGATCGAAAGCACAACTTGGAGAGTCACTGCCATATACGCCCAGCTTTCGCAAGTTACTCCACAATTTTCTAGGAGGAATGCCAGAACCAAGCTTCGAACCGAAATACACTTTTTTAGCTGCACGAATGGTAGAATTTACCCTATTACGAAAGCCCTTAAAACGGTTTTTATCAGCAGTAAACCCAGAGATTTTATAGCGATTAGCCTGCGTATGTCTTTACTAAACCAGGGACACCCCCAGTACGCTTTTACAGACACTCATGGGAACATGCTTATCATATAAATATTTAAGATAATCGGTTAGATAATTCGCTTTTTCGTCAATGGTGGGACAGTTATATATATTCACCTAAGGCAACATCATGCATTCATTACAAAGCCATCTTAGTTCATGTTACCGTAATCGCGATATATAACCTCGCTTGACTGAGGAATGTACTCCATCTGAAAATCATATTTCATATAGATAAAATCGTGGTCGAAATTATCGGGCGGACTAATTTGATTCACAAGACAGACGGCTTCGGTGTCGGCAGATAAGAAAAGGTCTAGTTGAGATGGATTTTGAGTATTAAAATATGTTGGAAGCGAGCTCAATATTTTCATATCCAAAGTTTGCAGAACATATTTCAAACTACGCGTCGAACTTTGATCGCACTGGACATCAACATTAAAATCGCCGCCAACAATAATATTGTTGCATTGTGCCAATAAATCTGCAATAGTGTTTTGAAATTTACCAACAACATTTTCTCAAAGCAATTAGGTGGACAAGGAGAGTGAGACAGTGGGAGAGAGGGATAGTGCGAGAGAGAGAGAGATGGAGAATGAGAAGGTGGAAGAAAGAGAGATAAAAAGGGAGGTGAATTAGTAATAACCATGCTTAACTGGAAAGATCAAAAAATCCCGTATCCTATAAATTTCTCCTTCATCATCTTCCGTTTATAATCATCGATTTCCATCCTAACTATGTTCTTTTAACACTTTCAAGGAAAATTGCAAGATCCACCCATAGAAATATATATACTAATAACAACAAAAGTCTGTAAGGAAGATTGTCACCCTTCGTACACGGAGCACATCCGTACAATAGGATTTACTTAAAAACCATGCGGAATAGAGATGCCGTCTATCAGTGCGTACACAGGTTGCATGCTCTGGCATGCGCCGAAGTAATTTGACGACAGTGCGCCCGCAACAAGCGCAGCAGCAAGATCAAAATTGTTTCGGTAGCGCTTGGGTAATTTTATTTACGTAGTGTGTAAAAGATTTTTTTAATATACATGTGACATATATTTTGTAAGATTGGGAAGGATTCGTTACAAATTATGGGGCAGATTCGTACCTGTACGAATGCATCCCGTAAATATATGGAATTACTTGTTGTTTCTTTTCAGAGACAGCTTGCGAAAATATAAGAAGAAAGAGACAAGCAGCAATCAAGTGGATGAAGAGGCAATGTCCTCAGCTATAAAAGAAGTACTTGAGGGAAGGATCTTATAGAAAATCTGAAAATACTTACGGTATTAAGCCTTTAACCTTGCAAAGTCGCATTAAAATAATTCGAGGTGAAACTTCTCATGTAGACGAAACTCATCGTACGCTCTGCTCTAAATATATGTATGTCTAGTCAGGTATTTTCAGCTGAGAAGCAGAATCTATTGAATAAGTACATTGCGGATTGTTTTAAGATGCATTCTGGATTAACAATAATACAAGTTAGGAAGTTTGCAAGAAAAAAAATGTAAAATACCCATTGATTGGGTGCATGCCTATCGAAAACTTTATCCTAACCTAAGTGCAGGTACTGCAACCTGCTTATTTTTTAGAGACCATGGATAGTTACAAAAAGAAAAAAACTGTGGCTGACATTTCACAAGCCTTCTTTAATGACTTCTGAATATCTGAGCTGAATTTAGCCGCCCGTGTCAATTTACATTTTAAAACTAAGATCTAAAATTAAAGCTAAGTTTCTAATGGCTTTATATGAACGTATATTACATCACCTTCCCTTTACGAAAAGTGTAAATTTATAATAAAATTTTATGAAAAAATAAAAAATTAATAAAATATATAAATGTTTGGACAAAAACTTAAAGATTTAAAAGTACTTCAGCAATCTAAATTATTCATTATAAGAGCTCATTTTATTTATTTTATATTTTTTTATTTAGTCATGAAGCTTAGACGATAGTATACAGAACTAGTCCAATTAAATGCTACCGAATGCTACCGTATTTAAACAGATTCGTATTGAAAATGTGCAATGTTTTTTTTTTAAAGTGTTAATGCTAAGCAATATACTAAATTGAATGAAATTACGTGTAAGTATTATATATTATATGAGGAAGGTTAATAATAACTGAAACCTAATAAAGGAGAATATAAAAAGGAAAAAAGATTAAAATTAATAATTATACGAGAATATATGTATATGAAGTTCAGTGCAAATTTAAAAAAGAAACTAGTGCAAAAGATTAAAGATAACTATAGCTAATATAATTGAAAAATTGGAGAAAAAGTAAATGATTACAAAGTAGATATAATTAATTAAATATGTGGCTAAGTGGTTGGTCGGATCTCATCGGAAAGAAGTCTTTTAAATGTCAGAAGGCTGGGATTTAATATGTGAATGTGGTTATGTCTTGTATTGTATACTTTTTGAATTCTGAAAGTAGGGCATCTTTCCCTGAGATTGGTTCTGCAAGAGGGTCAGTTAAATGATTGGGACTGCCTAGAGGAACGCGCAGGTACATGAAAGTTTATCTTAGAGAGAAGAAAGGGACACTTTATTTACCGTTAACTATTTTGTAAAGGAAAACAGCACCCAGGATTTGGCGACGATTAGACAGACTGGGAAGGTTAAGTACCCGCAACCTATATACATATTCAAGATAAGGGTTACCATTATTATACATTAAAAGTCTCGTGAAGTTTCTCTGGATTGATTCAATCTGTTCCGAATACGTTATGTAAAAAGGCTCCCATACTTGACATGCATTCTCTAGAATACTTCTAACTAATGACATAAAGAGTACTATGACCGAATTAATAGACTTAAAGGCTTTAGTTGCACGAAAGATAAAAGCTACCAGACGAGAAGCTTTGGATGGAATGTAGTTAATATGGGCAGAGAATAGCAATTTGGAATCGAATATAACGCCCAAATGTTTAATCTCATGGCATCGTGAGATGGAAATGTTGTTAATCTTATAAATGTACAGAAAGGGCTCGGGCTTCCTAGTGTATGTTAAGGACTTGCATTTATTTATATTCAGTTCTAAGTTATTAACTCTACACCAAATCGTAAGCATGTCTAGGTCGCGTTGCAAAATGTGACTGTCATTAATATCTTTAATGATACGAAATATTTTAGCGTCATCAGCATAGAGTAGACACTTAGAGACTAATTGGGAGGGAAGATCAGTAATATAGATCGAGAAAATGTAGGCTTCAAGAACAGTTCCTTGAGGGACCCCAGATGTTTGCACATATTAAGGAGACTGAGAGCCATTGAAGACAACATTGTTTTTCTTGTCCGACAAGTATCGCTATGCAGACCAATTTGTTCCATTTTTACCAAGATATGCTTGTGATTAAGTTTATCAAAGGCTTTTGTAAAATCAGTATAAATGGTGTCAACTTGCGCGGCCGTCATCAAGAGCTGCTGCAACAATATCAGCAAATGAGACTAAGTTTGTAATAGTATATTAGAGATAAAATTCTTAGCTTGACAAAAGAGTTTGTTTATATGCAATTTTTTTCACAAATTAAAGCAAGA
This sequence comes from Dioctria linearis, assembly GCA_963930735.1. NCBI lineage: Eukaryota > Metazoa > Arthropoda > Insecta > Diptera > Asilidae > Dioctria > Dioctria linearis. The sequence continues at coordinate 61,290,649 of OZ005740.1, forward strand.
CTATTGGAATAGTAGTTCACAATAAAACTTGGATTACTTGATTTAAATATCGGTGTGACATGGGAGTGTTTAAGGATCTTGCGAAAAGTCTTACTGGTAATTGACGAATTATATAATTTACTTATGGGATTAGCGAATATAAAACAGCAACGTCTTATAGTATATTTGGGATGTTATCAGGACCTGCATTTTTATCACAATTGAGAGTATTTAATATCACAGATACATCTTCTACAGATACAGTAGATAAACTAATGTTAACGTGGTTGTTGGTAGCTGAGGGTGCAGCAGAGGTAGTATAAGTGTTTCTTTATAGTAGGCAGATGCGAAATGTGAAGCAAACAATTTACAAGATTCTCTCGGTGAGGAAGATACCCCATCGTTGTACTCCATTTCCTTCGGGTAAGTATTTGATTTTCTTAAGTCCTTGCAAAAGGACCAAAATGATTTAGGCTGATCTCTTTAAGAACATTCAGTCTTATTGACATACTCATTATAACAACTTTTAATTAATACCTTACAAGCCTTTCTAAGATAAGAAAAAGTTTTGTATATCTCCGGATGTTGAGAAGTTCTCAATTTACGCCTGAATTTTTCTTGAAGTTGGAGAACAACAATAAGATGAGAATTGTACCATTTAGGAAATTTTTTACGAGTCATGCTTGTTGCTGGTATGAAAGACGCTACACCTTAGTTAAAAACTTCATAAAATTTAACACAGGACATTTCAACATTAGATGAGAATAGATTTGAATAGTTGATTGAGTTAAAGTATTCATTAAACCTGTCATAGTTACCCAAATTGAAGTTTCTACTCTTAAAGATACAATCACGTACTGTTTTAGTTGAATGTGTAAGTATAATATCGATAGGCGGATGATGTGAGTCGATGCGAGAGAGAGGACATAGTAACAATGAAACTTTGATTTTGTAATAAGGAATATTAGTCCATACCAAATCTAAAAGCCTATTGTTTACATTGAGAACATGATTATGTTGTCTAAGGTTGGCTAAGTACATATTATTACGTAGAGAGCATGCAGCAGAACTATAAGCTTCGGAGTCTAGAAAACAATTCTCTTCCTCATCGAAAGACCAGTTTAAGTAGGGTAAATTAAAGTGCCCAATAAGAAGAATACTGGAATTGTCTGGACATTCAAGAGATTTTTCACTAATATTAGATAAGATGGCATCGTAAGTTACCGCGGAGGACTGTGGAGGTATGTAAACACAGCATATGTACAACATAACATTATCGTTTTTAATGGCAACTCATTTATCTTCGTTAGAAGTTTCAAACGAAGCAACGCGAGAAGAGTTATAACTATTATCCACTGCAATAAGGCATCCACCACCATCTTTGGCCCCAGTCAACGATAAGTTCCTATCTTTTCTATGCACAGAGTACCTACTATCAAATATTCCATTACTAACAACCCACTCTTGCAGAAAGGTTTCAGTGAAACAAATAATGTCGTAAACATTGGAGAGAATAGCTAATTTTGTGCTTTCGATTTTATATCGAAGCCCTCTGACATTTTGATAATAAATCTTATTTAATGACATTGGAAAATATTTGTATTAAGCTGATGAATGTACCTTCGAGATGAGATCCAGACTTGTTACCGAATTGATAAGTTTTGGGGAGCTATTCTCCTCCTTCTTCAAGTATATCTTGCCTTTATTAACCCAGAGGTATTTAAAACCACATTGACTTTTAACTTGCTTGGCTTTATAGAACAATTACTTTTTCTCCTTAATTCATTTAAATAAATCGGTGAGTCCCTCGTGGAACCTAAAATTTCAGTAAATAATTTTTATGAACTCTAGAGGCAGTTAAAATTCTATCACGAATAAATAGAGGAGTACTTCACAATAATTGATTGAGTAGATTTACCAGATTCCTTTGTACCCCGTGTCGGTTGGTGGCGATAAGCTTTAATAACTTCACCAGTTTCCAGTGGTAGCTCCAGGGATTCATGTAGGCAGCGAACAATATCCATGACATTTTCATTCGGTTGTTTACTAACGCATTTGACTTCGATAAAATTGGATAAGTGCATAGTTTTCAGAAAATCTATAAGATTTTGTAAAATATTGATGGCTGTGGATTCCTTTGATTTGTCGACTTCCAGCATACCAATGCTGTTCTCCTCAGAGTCTGCACCACCATCAGTAATCGATTTATCTGGCTTTTCAGTGCTGCATTCATTGAAACGAAATCCCACTGCACCAGACATAAGGCTCGAAATTAACTCAGGAGTCAGCTTGGAACAAGCGGCATGGTATTGTCTTTTGCAATCAACGCACTTGAATCCAATATTGCTTTTGTTTATATATGCTGCACAGAGAACGCATTTAGGTGCCATGATCAAGTTCGGTTGAGGCTGATGGTCAATAAGTAATACGCGTCTAGATTACAAATGGCACCTTTAATGAGGTGCAAGTAATTAGTAGTGAGCTAACCTCACATTGACCACGATGCATCAAATAAATACCATCGATTAAAAACACTGATAGGAAGTAGGAAATACCAAGCAGCTAACAGATTACAATACAGCTTAAAATAAGATGACAGCAGGCCGGTATGGGGCGCAGGGCGAAGTCTTGCAGTGATGAAATAACTTCACTTCATCATGAGTAGCCGGAAAATTCCTCACAATAAATAATATTTAAATAATATTACAGTCCAACCAATCCAATAAAAAATAAATGATGTTGTATAGTTAACTATCCGCATGCAGCATAGATTCCATGAAAAGTCAATCGTAATTGTAGTCACTATGGAGAATTCAAATCCCTGAGAGCACGTTCAGAATGTTGAAAAAAAATTCCATTTCAGATAAGACTACAGCACTATCTCCAACGGATCGCAAAGTCATTTATACAATAATTAGTAAAATATCAGTTTAAAAAATTAGGCAAAATTTTGACAACTACACCTGATTCGCTATCATCGTTAACAGGTAGTTTGAATTTAACAATTTTATACTTTTCATGGAATTGTTTTATCTGAGCTCCCCTTAATATTACATTATAATAATAATAATAATGTGCACACCTCTTTTCTCTAAACCACTTGGGTGATATGGGGGTGATTTCAAAGCATTGTTCTTATTAGCTTTAAAAAGGACTAAAAACTGAGTAGGTACTATTAAAATGGGGTCCATTATCTGAAACTATTGGCTGTGTTCTGTAAACTTCTATCCATTTACTGAAATCGTCTACTAATCTTAAAAATCATCGCCCTTAAAATGGGAAAAATCTCAGTGTACCCCATCAAAGCAGTTGCTGGTTTTCGGCCAGTTGGTTTCTTTTAATATAGGTTTTCTCGCTTCGGTTACCAAACAACAACTACAGTTTTTAATATATTTCTCACTATGCGTATCAATAGCTTAACACCATAAATGCTGCCTTGATAATTGCTTCATCCTCACCACTCCAATATGTCCTCCATATAAAATTCGCAACACTTGCTCCTGGCACGATTTTGGTATAACTAATCTATGTATATAAAAGAGACAATTTTCATCTCATGAGAACTTAAATTCATTATCTCTGACATATTTCTCTCTGTATTCTAGATTTATTGGCCAACCGTTTCTTAAGTACCGTCTTATTTTTTTAACAAACTTATCTTTTAATTTTTAATTCTCATATTTTCTTATATCTACTAAAACATATACAAAAATTTACATTTTGCTCCAAAGACAACCCAATTTTATTATTATGTAACAAACATCAAAGTCATGTGACATTAGAAGTCATCAATTATAGCCGCGAAAATGGTATTGTTTTTTCATTTCCACCACACACGACACATCGTTTCCAACCCTTACACGTTGGGGTATTTGGCTCTTTTAAGTCAAAGCTGAAGATGGCGTTTAATGACTGGCATCTCTCCAGTCCGGCTAAAACTGGTTGTGAGATCTAGTCTCGAGCGTAAGGGACGGTGCCGGTTTTAAAATGGATAACTCAGCTTTGATTCAGTTCAAATATTTAATTTTTATTCAAAATAATTCATATACTAAATCTAATATCACAAATTAAATAACTTCAATTCAAATAACCACTTACAATCTAATAAAACTACTAATACTATTAAAAAATTCAACTAAAATTCAATTAAAATCCAACAGTGACGACAATTAAAAATCCAAAATAATTTCAATATTAAAAAAACGATATCCAGCAACAATGCTCCAAATTGATTTTTTCCCGAAACGTTCTCCTTATTTCTGAAATGAACGAGAAGAGAATAACTTTTAATTTATTGGAATTAAACTTCCACAAATCAAATATAGAGTAAAATTCTCTGAGGGCAAGAGCAACGATGTAGCAGAATTAGACTTCGACTTCAACGGTGCTGAAGCGTGTAAGCAGAATTATACTTCTGTTACAGCGAGTATTAAAACGCGTAGGCAGAATTATACTTCTGCTACAACGTGCTGGGGTGTGTAAGCAGAATTAAACTTCTGTTACAGCGAATGTCAAAACGTATGCGCAGAACTATACTTCAATCGCAATGTCCTGGAGCGTGTAAGCAGAATTAAACTTCCGTCACACGATTGGGGAACAAATGTCAGATTTTGGGAGAGCGGATTTTAATAGAATTAGACTTCTATATGAAGGATAGAGCAAAATTATACTTTTGCTCCTAGGATGGGATTCAGATTAGACTCTGATGGAGGATATTTTCAGATTAAACTCTGAAATTATAATATGCGGCAAAATTGGATTTTGGATATGAGTAGAATTATACTTCTACAATAATAGAATTAAACTTCTATATCAAGGAATAAACACAATTATACTTTTGTTCAAAGGATAGGAAACAGATTAGACTCTGGTGGAGGATGCTTTCAGATTAGACTCTGAAAACCGAATGGTGATTTTGCTGCGGCTCGCCGCCTTTTTATAGCCGCCGTGAACAGCTATGTCCCAGCTTCATAATATGTTGCCCTGGCAACGCTTGGTTCAATGGTACAAATTTGATAGTGGCGACACCAGCTGTTTGCCGTAATGTCATTTAAATGACATTACAAAAAAAATGTAAATATGCTGGAGGTGTATGATTAGGTGAGTTTATAGTTAATTATATATATTTTAATTAAAATATTAATACCCCTTTTTTTATATTTATAGATAAAATGAACTCCGGGATAGCTTTGCAGGAGGGATTTGAGGTGGCGAACTAATTATTCAGATAAGTATATTGAGTTCATTTACTATAAGTGTGATTCTTTGTGGGGTTTTATTTTATATTTTTTAGGACAAAGAAAAAAAATAATTTTTTTAGAAATGCAGAAGCAAGGAAAGGGAGGAAGTTTATAATAAAGATTTTTTTTTTATCAACTTACTGTGTTTTGTTTGATGAAGCAAAATCTTTCCCTTTTCCTTTTTACTTTTAGGGTAATGCCGCCAGGGAGAGGAAAGCGAAAGAAGGTCTTTGCTTTGCGAATTCTTTCCCATGGGATGATGCTCGTTTTCAGCATTTGTATGATATCAGGGCTAGCTGTCATTATATCCATGATGTCTGCTGGTATTCCAGGTTTTGGTTTTGATGGTTCCAAAATTTGATGGTTCCGAAATTCTAATTGAGGAGTAATTGGTCGATTTATAAACTGTGCTGGTGAATGATTTGAGAAGTGTTTATGAGGACTAATTGGCATATCAACGGATACTGTTTCTGATGTTGTGATTGTAGATTTTGCACTGCCAACCTGAAACTTTGTCTCGTCATCAATCTGGGTAGTGCTTGTGGAGTTGGTTGATTTACTTACTGCAATTGGCGTTATCTGGTGTAAATCTCCCGGCAAACTTGGCGTGATTTTGTTTGATATTGCCTTTTTTTGTTTGGAATATTCGGAATTTCTGCCTTTGTTTTCAGGTTTGTTGACTTCTTACGTGGAATACCTGTAGGCTCTCGCTGTAGATGTTCTTTTGTTTTGGTAGGTTTTTGTGTAGGAATCTGTGTCGTCGTTGGAATATGTATTCTTGGGCTGCGTTCCTTTGACCTTGGTTTAACTTTTGTGACGCGAGTTGGATCTACTGATGTAGTGTGGTTTGTGGTATGCAATTCTGGCATGTTTCGTTGCTTTGCGCTAGTTGTTGCAGGCAACCGTGGCTGTGTTAGAATTCGTATTCCTGGACAACGTGTCTTTGGTCTAGGCTTGAGATCGAAGTTGTCATTTGCTCTAGGCTCTTTTGGAAGCTTCTTTATTTTAGATGAAGCTGGCCTTGCTTCAAATGGCCTGAAGAGCTTGGTCACGGGCAAAACCTCGTGAGGTGGTGGCCGTACAATGGCTGACTTCATTTTGAGAGCCTTCTTTGGTGTTGGTGGTAGAGGACTCACAGACCTAATTGGCTTAAAGGAAACCAAAAGTTCTGGTGGTGTGGGAGGTAGACCAGCATCCACAGAGTCTAAAGACTCGGAATTAAAAATCTCCAAGAGTTCTTCCATGGCAATAAAAATTAAAAAACCAAAAAAAAATAATAAAATAATAAAAACGAAAAAAAACTGAAACTAAACCGCACTTGATCTTCACTTGTCAACTTTCAAATTTGAAGTGATTTTTGGCGGATTGTGGATTTATTTATATTCAAATAAAACGGTAGTTTTGAATTTTTGTACTGCCACAGAGTGTTAGATATTGGTGGGGATTTTGAATTACTGGTGAGAGATATCTGTTGAAGGGAGAGGGCAGACCTTTGCAATAGGACGGCTGAGAGTTGTTTTCGGTGTTTTAATGGTAACTGCTCGAACTAAATCATTATGAACAGTATGAATTTCAATGATTCGTCCTAATGGCCATTTTCCTATGGGGATTTGTTCTTCTTTTATTAAAACGAGAGTTCCAATTTTTATATTTTCCCTTTCAGTCTGCCATTTATGTCGTTGACGTAAAGTATGGAGATAATCTCACGACCACTGTTTCCAAAAGGTGTAGGAGAGGGATTGAATGTGTTGCCATCTCTTGAGAGGATGTTGGAGAGGATTGAGTGGTGGAGGTTCACATGTAGTGAGGAGATGACGACCTGTTAGGAAGTGTCCGGGAGTGAGGATATTATAGTCAGTTGCGTCATTGGACAGAGGGGAAAGAGGTCGGGCATTTAAAATGCCTCAATTTGGACTAAGACAGTGTAGAGTTCTTCGTATGTGAGTTTTGTGTCTTTAATGGTTTTGTAGAGATGGCGCTTAGTGGATTTTACACCAGCTTCCCATAGGCCTCCAAAGTGAGGTGCTGCAGGAGGGTTAAAGTGCCAAGTTATACCTTGGTTAGCAATTTCGTTAGCTAGATCGACTTCGGTTGTTGTTGTTTTCATTGATTTTTCTAGATTTGACTGTGGAAGTCGATTGGCTCCAACGAAATTAGTACCTCGGTCAGAATAAACGTGTGAGCAGAGGCCTCTTCGTGCAACAAATCGTTTGAGGGCGGCTAGGAAGACTGGTGTGGACAAATCAGAAACGAGTTCTATATGTATAGCCTTAGTGGCTAAACAGACGAATAAGCAGATGTATGCTTTTGTTATCTTCGTTCCTCTAGTGTTGATGTTTTCATATCAAGCGGGCCTGCATAGTCTACCCCAGTGTGTTGGAAGGGTAAATATATGTTGACTCTAGCTGAGGGTAGAGAACTCATCAACTGAGTATTAGGCCTTGCATTGAACCGAAAGCAATCAACACAATTGTGGATGCGATGTCTAATAGTATTGCGGGCGTTTAGTAACCAATAGTGATTCCTTATAGTGCTTAATATTCTTTGGGTGCCTCCATGTAACGTGTAATGGTGGATGTGATCTATAATGATACTGGTTATATGATGGTTATTAGGGAGTATTATAGGATGTTGTTGGTCGTAATTTAACTGAGATTTTGTAAGACGACCTCCAACTCGGAGAATGTTGGCAGAGTCGAGCTGGGGATTGAGGGATACAAGTCGACCCTTTTTAGGAAGGGAAAGATTTTTTAGTAAGTGGGAGATTTCGTTGGGGAATGTAATATTTTGGAGCAATTTAATTAGACATCGTTCCGCAATTTTTAATTAGTGTACTGATAGGAATTGAGTAGTCGGATGTAGTTTGCGTACACTATTTATGAATCGGAGACAGTAGGCGTTTATTCTTATCGTTTTTTGATATGATGAATATTTGTGAAGCAAAGGAATTTGTTCATCGATTGTAGTAGTGAGAACCTTTGATTTCCTTTTATACTCTAATTGAGTGTGCGCTTCTGGCGTTTGTTGAGGCCAGAATTGCTCATCTTGATATAACCAGTCTGGACCATTCCACCATATTGATGCTGTAGCTAAGGTATTTGGTGGAATTCCTCTAGATGCTATATCAGCTGGATTGCATTTTGAAGGAACGTGTTTCCATATGGCTAGTGGACTGTTTTCATGTATTTCGGAGACACGGTTAGCAACGAACGTTTTCCTGGTGGAGGGGTGTTTTTGTAACCAAGCTAGAACTATATTAGAGTCTGTCCATGCTGTAATTTTAATTTTCTCAAGCTCTAAATCAGTGACAACTTGTTTAATAAGTCGGGAGAGCAGGACAGCACCACATAGCTCTAGTCGAGGTAGTGAGACTGGTTTGATGGGAGCTACTTTGGTTTTTGCTGTCATGATTTGTACTCTGGAGTTCTCATTAAGATGTATTTTGAGATATAAAACTGCGGAGTAAGCATGATTGGAAGCATCGCAAAAACCATGTAGTTCCATCTCGCGGATGTTAGGCTGGTAGCCTAGCCAGCGTGGAATCTGAATATCCTGAATGGTAGGTAGTTGATCTTTGAAATGATTCCATTCTTTTAAAACTTCTGTGGATACAGAGTCATCCCAGTCGCATTTAGAGAGCCAGAGTTTCTGAATTAAAATTTTGGCTGTAATAATACATGGCGCTAACCAGCCTAGTGGGTCGAACAGAGACGATACTTCAGACAGTATTATTCGTTTGGTGTATGTGGTTTTTGGTTCGGGAGTGTTGACTTTGAAAGAGAAGAAATCTGTTGTTGGGTGCCGGCGAATGCCGAGAGTTTTTATCGATTCGTGTTCTGAAAATTCCAAATTCGTTTTTAACTCTCGATGTTCTAATGGAATATTTTTTAGTAAGTCATGATGGTTTGCTGTCCATTTCCTTAGGTTGAATGTTGCTGAGGCTAGAGCTTCAATAAGTTCTTGTTGTAGTTGTTGTGCTTCGCTTAAGGTGTGTGCTCCCGAAACCAAGTCATCCACATAAAAATCTCTCATGATGCTTTTTGCTGCGAGTGGATAACTGCTAGCTTCATCCTTTGCTAACTGCTGCAAAGTTTTAATGGCGAGATATGGTGCTGGTGCTGTATCAAAGGTGACTGTAGTTAGGACGTAGTCTTTTATTTCTTCCTTTGGTGTATTTCTCCAGATTATTCTCTGGTACTGTTGGTGTTTAGGTGTCAACTGAATCATCCTGTACATCTTCTCAATATCTGCAGTAAATGCAAATCTGTACAGTCGCCATCTCAATAAGGTGGTTCAAAGTGTTGGTTGGATTGTAGGTCCAATCAGTAAGTGTTCATTCAATGATCTACCATTTGAGGTGCGTGCTGATGCATTGAATACAATTCGAAGCTTAGTGGTAGTGCTCTCTTTAAACATTGCATGATGCGGTAAGTAATAGAATGAAGTGTTATCACATGATTTAATTTCTAATAATAATTGTATCGGTGGAATAGGCTTCATGTGTCCAAGATGAGTGTACTCATCGATACAAGCTCTGTATAGTATATATAATTCTGGATTGTTAGATAGTCTTTTCTCTAGCTGCAAGAAGTGTTTGACAGCCATATTTCTAGATTGCCCGAGCTGTGGTGTATTACAGTTTTTGAACGGTAGATTTACTACATATTTTCCAGAGGGTAATCGTTTTGTTGTTTCATTATAGAGATCTTCGCATAATTGATCTTCTGGTGAAAATTTGGGTCTAGTGGAGCATTCCTCTAGTTCCCAAAATTTTGTTAACTGATTATCTAAATCAGTATTTATAATGGTGTGGGTGGATAGCATTGTCGTTGTCATGCTTTTTGTTTCTGGTACTACTCCTATTAAGATCCAGCCAAGTTTTGTATTTTGGGCAGTAGGTGTATTGCAAGGTCCTCTTTTTATGCCATTTGTGAGAATGGCGGCGTAAATATCTGCTCCAAGAAGAATGTCTATTTCTCCTGGAATAGCGAATTTAGGATCTGCTAGCGGGAGATTGTCGATGTGTTTCCATTTTGAAACTTCGATAGTTTGGGCTGGCAGTAGTTCGGTGATCTTTTTAATTACAAGCATGTTGCTTGTTATATTAAAATTTGAATGTAGCGAATTAATTGTGACTGTGGCCTGTTTTAAGGCTGTATTAGTGGGTGTCGTGCCAAGTCCAATTAATTCGCGGGTGGTAGGAGATCCTTTAAGTTGCAATCGTTTAAAGGTTTTCTCGTTCATGATGGACACTTGAGACCCAGAGTCGATTAGTGCTCGGAATGCCATTGTGATTCCGGATGATGCGGTAATGTTTATCAGAGCCGTAGAGAGAAGAGCTCTTTTCAGATTTGACGTTAGAAAATTCTGAACTTGTTGTTCATCATTTCTACAGGCGGGTGTCGTTTGTTTGGCTTCCATGTTGGAATTTTGGGTGGACTGAATTAGTGGCTTTGAATAATTTTGCTCGTAGTGGAGCAGAGTGTTATGATTTTTGTTACAATGATAACACTTTTTGTTGCTAGTGCAGCTAGTAGTTATATGGTTTGGTGATAAGCAATTTTTGCATAAGTGCTTATTTGTGACAACTTCGTGCCTTTGTCGGGTGGTCAAATTTCTAAATGTCGGGCAATGAAAAATAATATGGCTACCTTTGCAATAGCTGCAAGATGGTTTTTTTGTAGGTGGGTGTTTTGGCGCTGCATTTTTAGTTTTGTTCAAGAGTCCATATGTGGGTTTGGGTGAGAATGGTTTTCTATGTGTCATATTTGATGACGTACTTTTGTTTCCTATCATTTCTAGAGTTCGGCACCGAGACTCTAAGAATTTTGTTAATGTTTTTAATTTGGGTAATTCTGTGCTATCGTGGAGGCTCTGCTCCCATAACTGGTGTGTCTCTGAGTGTAACTTTTGTACAGTCAAATATATAATTATTGGATCCCAGTTATTTATATCTACTCCTAAGTTTTGTAATGCTAATAGTACCTCAGTAATATTATCTAATAGTTTTTTGATACTTTCGGCGGTATCATGATTCGTGGTTGGGAGAGACAATAATTTTTTTAGTTGTACGTTGACTAGGACTCGCTTATTTGAGTAGCGTTCCTTTAAGAGCTGCCAAGCTGGTTTATAGTTTGCGTCGCATACTTCATAATGTCTGAGCAGGTTTTCAGCTTCTCCAATTAGATTAGTTTTCAGAAAGTATAGCTTGTCAACGTCTCTTAAATTATTGTTATTGTGAATAACTGAATTGAATAAATCGTGGAATAAAATCCACGTAGAATACTCTCCATTAAATGTGGGTAGCTTGATTCTAGGAAGCCTTTCATTGTTGCATGACATTGTGCTAGCAGAAGCTGTTTGAGGAGGAATACTGACAGATGGCGTTGGTGTTAGTTTGTCTCCATGCTTGCTGCCTTTTCAATGTAGTATTCCTGAACCTCGCTAAATGTTTCTTTGGTGAAATATTCTAGTTGGAGGTCTTGATTTGTTGCTTTCCTTTGTATAGACCTATGTCGAGTATGGAAATCTTTCCAATACTCGGTGAACGTTTGAAGGCGTTTTTCTGTCGATTTGACAGTTTTCTTCTTTCCATCTCTTTGATGCCTTCTAAATAAGTCTTCCATTAAATCTTTTACTTCTTTTTGGGACTGTACCAACTCTGACACAGAGTCAATGGTTTCGTCACCAACGTCAGATGAAATGGATTCGCCATCTTTCGACATTTTTAATGGAGAAGAATTCTAATTTTATATTTGACTGACTGAGTTATCCGGCTTTGAAGGACCAATGTGAGATCTAGTCTCGAGCTTAAGGGAGGGTGCCGGTTTTAAAATGGATAACTCAGCTTTGATTCAGTTCAAATATTTAATTTTTATTCAAAATAATTCATATACTAAATCTAATATCACAAATTCAATAACTTCAATTCAAATAACCACTTACAATCTAATAAAACTACTAATACTATTAAAAAATTCAGCTAAAATTCAATTAAAATCCAACAGTGACGACAATTAAAAATCCAAAATAATTTCAATATTTAAAAAAACCATATCCAGCAACAATGCTCCAAATTGATTTTTTCCCGAAACGTTCTCCTTATTTCTGAAATGAACGAGAAGAGAATAACTTTTAATTTATTGGAATTAAACTTCCACAAATCAAATATAGGGTAAAATTCTCTGAGGGCAAGAGCAACGATGTAGCAGAATTAGACTTCGACTGCAACGTGCTGAAGCGTGTAAGCAGAATTATACTTCTGTTACAGCGAGTATTAAAACGCGTAGGCCAGAATTATACTTCTGCTACAACGTGCTGGGGTGTGTAAGCAGAATTAAACTTCTGTTACAGCGAATGTCAAAACGTATGCGCAGAACTATACTTCAATCGCAACGTCCTGGAGCGTGTAAGCAGAATTAAACTTCCGTCACACGATTGGGGAACAAATGTCAGATTTTGGGAGAGCGGATTTTAATAGAATTAGACTTCTATATGAAGGATAGGGCAAAATTATACTTTTGGTCAAAGGATAGGAAAAAGATTAGACTCTGGTGGAGGATGCTTTCAGATTAGACTCTGAAAACCGAATGGTGATTTTGCTGCGGCTTTTTATAGCCGCCGTGAACAGCTATGTCCCAGCTTCATAATATGTTGCCCTGGCAACGCTTGGTTCAATGGTCCAAATTTGATAGTGGCGACACCAGCTGTTTGAGGTAATGTCATTTAGATGACATTACAAAAAAAATGTAAATATGCTGGAGGTGTATGATTAGGTGAGTTTATAGTTAATTATATATATTTTAATTAAAATATTAATACCCCTTTTTTTATATTTATAGATAAAATTAACTCCGGGATAGCTTTGCAGGAGGGATTTGAGGTGGTGAACTAATTATTCAGATAAGTATATTGAGTTCATTTACTATAAGTGTGATTCTTTGTGGTAAGGGGTTTTATTTTATATTTTTTAGGACAAATGTTTGCTTCTATGAGGGATTTATCAAGCAGAAATGTGGACTGAACACTGGTAGAATCTACAATATTCCGAAAATTGCTAAGATGGTAGGTATATTTTGAAACATTTACACCGAAAAATATTGCAGGTGGGTTCACAAAGCCAGAAATTTGGTCCTTTACCAAACTGGCTTTCAGTGAAGATGAGTTTATTCCTGCACAAGTTTATCAATCTCCTGAGTTTCACTCGGGTACCGTAGAGAGCAATATTTCTGTGGGCCAAATTATAGAGGAAATTACAACAGAAATTTCTATACAATCTCAATGCAATTTACCTCCAACTGTTTCTCCATCATGTAATGATCCTGCATCCTTAGGAGCAACCAGTGCTAAAGATACACCACATTTAAAGGCATCTACATCCAAAGCAATAATAACGCCAGAAATGGCTCGTCCATATCCGAGGATTGTAAGAAAAATACAAACGCAGAAAGGAAGATAGCGAGGAAGGTCAAGACTCTACACTTGAAGAGTTGCAAAACAGCAAAGAAATTAAGAGAATTGAGCAAGAAAGGAGGCTCAAAGCTAAAGAAATTAAGCGTGCTTTGAGTCTTTTCACTGAAACAGATTTCAAAAGACCAAAGAAAAGTCCCAAGAAGACAAAAACAAGGCCGAAAGGTAGTGATTCGAGCAATAGTATTAATTTAAATGAAAGTTCTACTTCAAATTGCGACTGCTCTGAAGAAAATGAAAAGGGAAACGAAATGTAAATTGACATTACTCTTGGCAATATAAAGGATAACACTTTTATATTAGTAAAATTTGAAAATAAAAAGTTTACATTATATTATGTGGCGCAAGTCATTACAGGAACACAGCAAATAAGGTCTCATTCTTGAGAAAAAACCCAGGTTCATGGATATTTGTCTTTCCGAAAATTATCGATGAAGCGACGGTTTATATTAGTGATCTGGTTTTGATACTGTCAAATCCTATATCATCTATGACAGCTAGGACGTCTAACAAGTTCAATTTTTCAGTAGATCTAACTTCGAATAACGTGCAATAACAATCCGTCGACCCAAAATTAATTTTTGTTCTCATGTAGACTAACTTACGATAAGACAATATATGTCTTTCTAACAATATTTTTCAAGCCTTTAAGATTCCATTTTTTTGTGTTAAATTTTATTGATCACGAAGAAGACTATATTTTGTTTTGGTTTTATAATTTTCATATTGAATAAATGTTTGGTGCTATAACTGTTGTCTTTGAAACTTATGACCGAAACTGCCATATAGCGTCCCCAGGTACCCCTTATCATGAACGAAAGTGCCCCCTCGTGGAGCACATTCACACATTCTGCATCTTTTAAAAAAAATTGCCCTAGTCAGATTTCAGAAAGTTTTAACAACTTATTCTGGGGATATATTTAAGTTAATTACATTTACTGTTACCTAAATTAAAATTAAGTACTATTAAAGAATTTATAACGAAAAGAACAAAAACTGTACGAAGTGTTCAGATCTTCCCATTTACAGAAATCTAGTTAACAAATCTAAAGTAAACACATGCAAAGAGGAGAACCCGATTATGCCCCAAATTACTCAGAGAAAAGGACCGCATTACACCCATTACACTATACCCCATTTTACCCCTTGACTTACATTTGGAAAAAATATTGTCCAAAAAATTTAAATTGAATCTCAGCTCAGTTAATACTGAACAATACTAATACCAAAAAACAGTTATTTCCTTATACTACCCATAAATCATAATTTCGGAAGCCTTAATGGTTGCACCTACTTTTTACTATCCCACAAGCAAATTAGAAAACAGTAGCTTTGTAATTTTTGTCGGTAGCATACAGCACACAGCTTGTACACCTCCAGTGCTAATGAATGTAAGAGTGCAAGTGATGAAAAAATGGCTTGCAGCATTAACTTCGCGTTAAGTCTTTTCGGTTATAAAAAAATACTCCTACCCCGTTATTCCCTGTCTTCCAATACTCATAATAAAGAAGAGTCGTGTAGACTCATGCTACAGTTCTTAGTGACACCGGATCTCAACATAAATGTACGACACATCTCTAGCCAAAACCGTAGAGAATTCTTCACAAGCCATGAAGCAGACTCCCTCATAACCAAATGTGAGCCCCAACGGAGTGTTCTTAGGTAAAACGGACAAAAGTTTGATTTGAATCGCTCTTGTGCCCTAAACTATTCATACAGACAAATGATGTTCTGATAATCGCAAGCTTACTTTACTATTCCGAACCGAAATAAAATTGTTATAACTTTCCTAAGAAAATTATGAAAAAAAATTTATCTGAACCGAATGACTACCGATTCCTCAAACAAAAACTTTCAGCTGAGTAGGTAATCATTGTATATGTAGCTCAGGCGCGTATATACGATTGTCATGGGTGTCATGACACCCTGCCCCCCAAAGCGTCACTTAACCTTCGAGGTGAATTGATTGTGGCGCTAGACTGCAGAGCTAGTTGTAAAAGTTCAACAGGATGATTTTAGTATAATAAGATTTGGACTGTACGGTCGCTCGTAGCTCTTCGTCTTTTAAACGTGTACAATTTTATTAGAATTGAATTGCGTTTTTATATAGTGTCGAAAAGTCATCTATCAGGATAGTAAGTAATCTGGAATGCATATTTATTTTAGTATTTGATTGTTTAGAAAATGCTGAGAATTACAGCAGCCCAGTAATGAAGATGTTTTATATTTTTGTTGTGCCGATTAAAAAGATTAAAAAGTATTATTGTTTCTACGAAATTGGTTAGCGATCATTTTTTTTATACTCATCTGTTTTCCGACGGTAGACAGCAGCGGAAAATTTGCTTCCAAACAGGTTAGCGAAGAATTTGAAGTACAATTGCAACGACAGGCAGTGAGCGGCGTTTATGAAAGAAGAAAATAAATAAAATTTCATTTATTATTAGTTTTGGGCGTTTTTAAAACAGATTTTCATCGAGAATATTTTATATTACTTTGAAAGAATTGCAAAGTGTGGAGGAAAAATTTTAAATATAGAAATTAACTAAATGAAAATGAAACTGAATGCCAAAAATATCACAATTTTACCATTTTTATTTAAGCGCCTCGAAATATCCATCCAGACCTTGTCTTTTTTGTCAACTCTATATACTGATTGTCTTGTATACCACAAATTATTTAATGATTTCGCACTTCCTCAATCAATTTTTTATCAAAATTCATTGCTTTGAAATTGACGCGTCATCTTACAACTTTGTCAAAACTAAATTCCACAACAATTTCATTCTTTGATTTTGTTCGTAGTACTGCAGGGACGACAAGAAAATCAGAGCTTGATCAATCCCGACGGGAACTTCGTTGACCGCTGCAGATGCAATCACCACAGAAAGAATAGGGTAAAGATAGTGTTTACCGTGCTCCGTCACTCTTGCCCATACGCACGATTCGGGTAAAAATAGCTTTTGAAAATTAAATTCGGAATACGCGCCTGGTGTAGTTGTGGCATGCCGTTACTGATGAAATCGAATGTAGTTGCCGACAGATTTTGGACAACATACACACATGCAATTATTACTGAGCTGAGAGTTATTGAGCGTCAAATGGTAAGGTTACTTTGACCGCTGACAGACGATGATACACTTACGATACACCGTACTATAAACTGATTTTCTTAGCACTATTTTAGAACATTTTCGTGTATAACCCAATTTAGAGCAGAGGGTTGGACTTTGATGATACACGAGTGTTTTATTACATATGTATGCGTGTACTCAGTTAGTTTGCATATAGACCATATGGAAATGAAGAATTTTCTTAGCTGCTACAAGAACGTGTATCAACCGTGTATAAACTACTCGATTCAAAAACCGGTTTTACTTCGTGTCTATTCTCGACTGTGTATCGTCGTGTGTCAGGGGACCTTGTAATCAAAACTATTTTATTATTTCGTTATCTAAGGTATATAGTAAGTGTAGACTTTGGGAAGGTAAGAAACGAAGATTTAAATTACTAGAAAACTGTACAGGTTCTATAGAATATACATATAAAGTCAATGTTTGGCACTTTTCCATAAGTATCAATATAGAACAGTTGAGAGATCGGACTCCAAATGCACACATACAGATTTCTGTTTGATGGCTTGGGAAGTATTCTCCACGGTTTTGGTTTTGCTCTAGCCTAAAAAATTGCGGTATGTGTGGACTAAATCTCAACTGTTCTACACACAAGTGTGGCCACTAGGAGTCACCATGACTGTACGCGCTAATGCTTAGCGGGATAATCATCGTCTACAAAAGTAGTAACCGAATACGACAATAGGGCAATCGCAATTATAACCAAGCTAGATTTTTAAATCCAACAAAAAAAAGTGTGCAGAGCAGCCACAACATCTCCAATTTCAGCGCATCTAGCGAGCAGAACTATATGTCAAGAAAATATTGGAAAAGGCAATGGCGTTATGCCACCACACTGTTCATAAAAATTCTGCCCTGGAGTCAGCATATATATTTACAAACCCGCAGGCCGTCCTTACGGGAAGCTCTGCCGCTGCGATAAATGGTCTAACACTTACAGTAAAATGTTATCAGGATGCTATCTCTCTTCACGGAAAGAAATAATTTTCTAGGAGTCGAGAAATGATTTTCTTGATTTCAGTAGTAATTTACTTGAGAAAAATGTTCTTAATTAAATCCCGTATTTACTAAAATTAAGCCGAATCTTCTTAAAATGACACTTTAATTTCTCAATACTAGTAAAGGTTGTTTTCTAATATCAAGAAATATAAGATCATTTTACGTTTCTTGAAAATTGCAGAAAAAGCGTAAGTATTGCAAAAAAAATAGTTAAAATTGTAAAAAGTCATTAAAATTGTAAAAGGTTCGGAAAAACGTCGTGAGAATTATCAAAAAAAATCGTTAATATTGTAAAACTTCGCTAACATTGCAAAAGTCCGGAAATAAATCTCAAAAATTGAAAAAAAATCATTAAGGTTGCAAGAAGTCCGAAAAATAATTCGTTAAGATTGTAGAAAAATCGTTAAAATTGCAAAATCGTAAAAATTGCAAAGAAATTCAAAGAATTGGCAAACATTGTGTGTGCGCCTGTACTTGTGTGCGAGTGTGTTTTTGGCTATTTCTGGTATTTTTATAAATGCTACAATTTTTCATAAAACTGGCAAAGAAATTCGCAAGAATTGCCAAAAATTGTGTGTGTGGGTGCGTGTGGGTTTGTGGTCGAGTGTGTTTTTGCTAGTTTTAAGGTTTTTCTTTAAAATGCTACAATTTATCGTAGAAATTCAGGAAAAATAGCACAAAAGTTTCGTGTATATAACTGTTGGAGTGTGCTTTGCAGTTCTTACGTTTTTTTTCAGTTTTTACGGTTTGTTGCAATTTTTATGTTTTTTTTTCAATTTTTATGAATTTATTCCATTTTTTCCATTTTCCGACTTTTTACTATTTTCCCGATTTTTCTAACTGTTTTCGAATTTCTCCGATTTTTATTTTCAATTTTTCCGATTTTTTCCAATTTTCTCGTTTTTTCCATTACTTTTCCAATTTTGCCAAATTTCCCGATTATTTTCCAATTTTTCCAATTTCTTTTGCAATTTTTCTTACGTATTTGCAATTTTCCCGATTTTTTTTTGAAATTTTTCGAGTATTGTTTTGAAATTTTGTTTTTCAATTTTACTGATTGTTTTCCAATTTTTTCAATTTTTCCGACGTCTTTCCAATTTTCCCGATTTTTTCCAATTTTTCTGATTTTTTTCTGATCTTTCCGACTTATTGTCAATTTTACATTTTTTTTTTCAATAAAAAAAAATTAATTAAATACAAACGACAGTAGCTATATACCTCCCCCTTTTTTCATCCTTCACGGCAATCTTGATTAGAACTCTCCATCCTTCGCATAAATTTCTATGAATATCGTCTTTGCATTCACACCGTAAGCAAAATGATCTAATCAAGCTCGGATGATGTCTAAAAAAAAGCATTGCCAGCACTAATGAATTTATACTACAGTAGGTACATAGATATATGTATTTCCCCGTGGAGGGTTTCTTTCACCCACATTACATCCCAATATATACATATGGCATAAATGGCAGGATATATCTCCCTAACATGAAAATATCCAGCACCTACATTCTCCAATAAGTACCATTATAAGAAAACAACATAAGATTTATCTCGACGTTCCGAGGTAATACACCCATATGGGTGGAGGAAACACATCAAGCAACAAATTAGTGGTTTCATCAGAGAACTACGCGAACCACGAAAATCAGATAACATACCGAAATAAATTCTGGAAGGGGGAAAACCACTTTCCCATGTTTGTCCCAAAATTGTCCATCACATGTATTTGTCTGTAAAATACTTCCCATAGAAAGTAAAAGGGAACAACGTATGGGAAATTTCTAATAACTCCTAGAAATAAGGTCCTAAGTACATACTGAATACTTCCTGTTTATCTCGGGAAAGCTATGGGATCTTTGGGACAAGAATGGGGTGGCCCTAGGTAATTTTGTGCTTTATGAGATATACCTGTCGTAGATAAAAGACAAATTTTTTTTTGTAATATTAGCTAGAATAAAAGATGCTACCAATCATTACGATTTATTTGGATTTTTTAAGATTTTTCCCAATTTTTCCCGATTTTATTCCAATTATTACGATTTTTTTTCATTTTTTTCTAAAAAAAACAAAAAAAGAATTATTAATTTATTTATTGATACGGCAGTGTATATGTACCTCCCCCTTGAAAGATGTGCATATCGCCCTGTGCAACATCATTCGGACAGTTTTGACGTATTTTTTTACTTTTCTAAAAAAAAAGAAAAAACAACAGATTTGATGCTTACTGTACTACTATACACAGTGCCCGTACCTCCCCCCGTGCAACCGATCAATGTTATGTGTATTTTTTGAATTAATTTTTTTTTTTTAAGATATGATTTATATGTAAAAGACTATGAGAATAAATAAAGACATTAATTAAATTTTAATCCACGGAAAAATTATTTTTGATAAATGTTCATAAGAAATAATTATACGTGCATTTCGCCTGCTCTTAATAATGGTACATCAAGGCTTTATTTGCAAGCAGAAGGAGCTAGGTTTGCTAGACTAGGCTTACCTACATTTATTGTTCTTGATCCATATCTGATGTAAGGACTACCTCTGAATAAAGCATGAATGTGTGGGAGATGTTATATCCTAGAAAAGGAAAATGCGAGGGAGTTTCTAATGTAGGATGCATGTTAGGCTTTTTACTCATGTGTTTATCGCCCACTGTCAGCTGATCTACCAAACACAAAGTATAAAATATCCAAGGAAACTATTTATAGGGTCTGTTTATGGTGTGTTTTGTGGTATTTCTTATATACCTTTTTTTTTTATCGCACACAACACAAAATTCTTTATAAGTTTATCGGCTTGAAGTTTTTGGATATCACAATTTAATGGGTTTAATCAAAGCCTGTATGTAATGTAGACACACTTAAAGTCAAGAAGTTAAAATCTGCTGCACTGTAACAATTCACTTCTAAATAGACCTGTTAATCGCTACTTCGAACATATAATTTACTTATTTTGAATATTTCTATATACATACTTACAACAATTCTAGAAGAAACTTTAATTCGAAAATGACAAAAAACTTACTTGCCGAATTATGATTTAAGTGCAAATACATAAACCTGGAAAATTTTATGTTTTATTACATTTGCTCTACATTCTTACAAACATATATAGCTTGTTTCCTCCATGGTAGTGAATAGAACAGTAAAACAGGAGGTGATAGTACTCGCCTACCCTAACTAAACATTGTATGCCGCGATGAGGGGGCATATCAACCGTTTCGGAATTACCAGCGTGGTTAAAAAAAATAACGAGTTTTTCCAAAAATCCCTGTACCTTAAAAAAGAACAGGGAGTACGGTCATAGTTAGGAGCTCATTACATGCACAACTTCATCTCCTTTCCAACGACTGCTCAGTTAATCCGGTAGCTATACCAAAAATGACGATCTTAACTAAAAATTTCGGATTTTCTTACCTTTTTTTTGTATTTTGACCTCTATACAAAAAGGTCATAAACATAACTTGTTTTTTTTATAAGAACTGGAAACTCTAGCCTCTCCTCTTTAATCTGACTTATTACAGCCTATGTGCTATTATGTGCCGTTAAGGAGTTATTAGCTCATAACCTATTCAGATCATACGGTCAAAAGGGAACAAATTATCTCAGAGAATAAGTTTGGGAATAGCTTTCAGAATTGGTTAAAAAGCTAATACGTGTGATAAGTCAAAATAAAGAGAAGAGTCCACAATTTTTATAAAAAAAAAGGTTATGTTAACAACATTTTTGGAAAGATAATAGAGGTCAAACTAGAAAAAAAGGTAAGAACATCCGATTTTTTTTTAAATAACACCACAATATCTGCTAAGACTGTACTGCTTAAATTTTGTGGTTTCAGTGCGGTATTTGGCTGTCTTCACACATAACCCATTCCATCGTTTCCGAAAAGGTTAAATTTGCTCTCGTCCGCGAAAATAACGGTATCCCAGAACGTTAAATCTTTCGCCAAATATTCTCGAGCAAACACGGTGTTGGACATGTGATGGTTTGGGGATGCATGTCGTCTTCAGGAGTAGGAAACTTGGTGTTTCTTGAGTGCATCCTGGACAAATTTCAGTATTTCAACATCTTGAAGGCTAATTTACTGCAGAATGCGGAAAAATTGAACATAAAGGACAATTTCCGTGTTTACGAGGACAATGATGCCAAAAATACCTCTGAATTAGTGCGTACATGGTTGATTTGGAACTGCCCGCACCAAATTAAAACGCCTGCTCAGTCGCCGGATCTAAACGTCATTGAACATTTATGGTACAAACTGGAAAAGGGAATCGGAAAACATCGCATAAGCAGCAAGGACGACCTTAAAAGGCCACTACAACGGGAATGGGACGACATTTCGTATGAGTACAAAAAAAAGTTGGTACATTCAATGCCAGAGCGTCTCAAGGCTGTTTTAAAACAATTAGGCTATCCCACAAAGTATTAGAAATAAGTTTTGAAAAAATTAAAAATCATTATAACTAGTATTAAGGACTTACACAAGAGAACATCATTTAAGCTGTGAGGTGATTTTCTGAGTTTAAAATGAATTTGATTTTTTTCTTGTTAAATGAAGTAATTTTGTGTTGTGTTTTTTATTGGAACTGATAAATAAGACCATGGACTGAAATATTTTTTATGCTTTTATAAATGAACTTTTCATATCCTAGAAGTTCTTAAGCATTTTCATCGTATTCACTACTCACATCATTTAAGCTGTGAGCGACTGTATGTAACGGTGGTCGGAGTGCGATACCTCTGTCGAAAACCTCCAGTTTCGAACATACGACGCTATATGTGTAGCTTAAGTCTAAGATCTCCCTACGTGTTATAAAGGTGGGTGCCTCGCCCTTATTTAAAACATCCATGTTGGTAGTTACAAGATATTCAAGAAGTGGCTCACCTCTGGTGTTACAGTTGGTGCTTTCCCAGATTGGGTGAGAGGCGTTGGCATTACTTCGGATAAATTATTAAATAAATACTAAATGAACATTGTTTGTTTATCTTTCACATAAAAAAAAAATCAGCAGTACAGTTCATCGCAAGTATAAACAGACTTACGATACCTTCTTTTTGATTCATAAGCAATTAAGTATTACATTAGGTATAGAAGCTCAAAGTTCTACACAATCAAGTCAAGGAGTGTATCAAGTTTGGGAGTGTCTGAAAACCCTTAAAAATCTATCGAGGAGAAATAAAGTTATGCTCATGTGGATACCTGGACAGAGGGCCATAAAGGCAATGAAATTGCTGACGGCTTAGCTAAAGGAGGAGCGGTAACTCGCTTTGTCGGACCAGAGCCATTTTGTAATACTTGAAACTGTTACCTCAGAGCTCCTCTGAATAGATGGGAAAACAGAGAATGATTCCTTTATTGAGAAAGACTACAAAGACTTCGTCAGGCAAAAAGTATATCCTCCTTAGAAGAACAGATCTGAAATTGATTATAGAGCATTTCTCAAGCCACTGACCCTTGAGGTATCACCTAAACAATATGGGATTGGCTAAAACTTCACCCTGCTGCTCCTGTCTGGATGCTCAGACAACCGCGGAGCACCTGATCTGCTACTAAGAAGTATTTCCCAGGCGGAGATTACTTCACTACGAACATGCTTTCCTCCACCAAACTACCTGTGGAACCTAAGACCCAAAATGGTTCTAGACTTTATTAGCATTAAATTGAACAGGGTATCACAGTAGTTCTTTCAATTCGCAGTTAATGCGACACCAACGCCTGCACATCCCTCCAGAAATCTAAATATAAATCTAATTACTATAAATGTATTGAAATGAATTAAAACTTTACTGCATCTAAAGTAGATAATTAATCAGTATACCTTACTAATAAGGTCTATATAAATATCCGTAAAATTTAGTTCCGATATTTATTCTTATTATTTCTATAAGTACCTATATATACCGTACTTACATGGGTAGTACTGAATATTGGAATTGAATCACTCATGGATATTCGTGTTCACTTTCATGTCGCGTTGTATTTTCACATTGTGTTTAGGTATCAATAGACGCTGTTTTGCGAACCTGGAAAGAATGAGAGAAAGTCAATGATTTACACACATGATAAAAACATTAGCTCCACTTAGAGTTTCACAAGTGGAAAGATTCCTCGAAGATCTGAAATTAAGTAAAAAAATATGGATTAACAAACGAAATTAAATAGGAATTTTATAATATTACCAAATAAAAGGTCATAAATCTAACAGTCAAGTACATGCCTGTATGTCCATATGCCCCGTACAACAACAATGCCATACAAAAAAATTAAAGGTATGGAAAATACGAAGAAATTCATTCGCCATAAGGCACGCAACATAAAACATTATTTTCTTATAAAACATAATGATTAACACAATTATTGACAATATATGTGCACAAATACGATGAAAACTGCAACAAAACACTCACCTGACACTTGTCCACAAAGTTTCACAATTCATAATTTAGAAGACAAGTCCACCAAATTTTCAAGTAAATACACTAACCTGTAGTTTATACCTTGTTTCCAACGTTGAATAGCTTGGAAAAAATACGTAAACACATAAAAATCACTATTAATAATAAACTTGACACTGGCGCGCGATCGTGGGCACGTTCACTGCCACCGAAATAGTGACTTTTTGTCGACTACGACTCACTACCGAGCGTTCACTCCGACAAATTTTGACAAAAACGACTACGCTTGACTACAAATATCGTTCACTCCGCACTTTGAATGTACGAAATAGTCGACTACATTCGACTACGCTTAGGAGGATAATCGATCGTAGTCGGTTTGACAGAACTACACTACGACAACGGCTACCCTACCAAAGGGGCAGTAAACGCGCCCCGTGTTGAACCAAGGTAAACAAGCGCCTGCGGGTTTTTGTTTCTGCTGCTAGAACGTTACCCCTTGGTCGTCCGGGGACAAGCCAGAACCATGTCAAAAATCTGTTAACTCCGAAGTGCCAGATCCGTGTTTTTGCGCAAAGGAAGCAGCAACCGTCAAAATTACCAATCACAAACTTTTTCCTAACCTCATTTTCTCTCTTTGACATTTCAAAACAAGAACGGAGGTGCTCCTAGTCCAGAGCAGGAGCAGCTAGGGTTAACCGGAGTTAACCCAAGTAGCAAACAAAAACAGAGAGTGACAGCTTTGAGTGTCACGAGTGCCATGACTCTGGCAAATCGAGCACAAAATGGACCTGGGGGTTAAGACCGAAGGAAAATTTATATCACCGGGACCGCTGTCGTCTCGAAACAGAGTAGAATCGAATCACGATTTCAATAGTTGATAGTCGCGATATTTTGTGCGCAAATCGAGATATTCGCGATTTTTTATAAATTCCTTCTCACAATGAGTGCTAAGGAGACTCATAGTGAGAAGAAGATAAGACATGCTACAAAATGACAGAAAAATCTACTACATTCGAGATGAAACATAAAGAATCGACATTTTATAGCGAATTCTTCAAAATTTATCAAAATTAGCGAAAATCATCGAATCTTCAATTAATTTCTACAAGAAAGGTGTCAAGATGTAGATACCTAATTTGCTATTGACTGATAATAAGAAAAATTCATTCTATTATCATTTTCAGTGAAAATTCCCAATATTTCACTTTATGGATAGCGAACACGGAACGAATTTCTCTGTAAAAAGGCGGTCATTCGTTGTTCAAGCATTCTTCTATGTTCAACATATTGTCAAAGAAGTTACATATGCCAATTGGAAATAGTCTCTTCAACTTGCAAATTTTTTTTTGTAGAATTTTGACTTTTCATCAGTGGTAATTTGTTCTTAGAGTTTTTTTTTTGTTTTTCACTTTTGATAATTTACATAAAGTTTTGTTTTATTTCATCATTTTGTTACAATTTCACATAAAGTTCTTTCTGTAAACTTAATTTATTTCCTTTCGTTAATGAAATTGGTTTGAATTTTTCTCAATCAATAATCCAATTTTCATTCGTATCGTAAAGACTCCACAAAGTTTTTTTCAGTGATTTATTAGAAATTCGACGTAGTTTTGTAGGTTCCATAGAGCAGCATCAGCTCAATGTATTTAATCTAGATAAATAATTGGTTAAGTTGATAGCAGTAACGTGTAAAACGTATGCCATTGTGCATATTATGTATACTAACCAATAAGCACAAATCAATTAACATTTATCTACAGTGGTACAGTGGTTTGCTGAAATAAATCATCAATTAATTGAACTATGTACAGAGCGAAAATCTACCTTTCTAAGGTCAGTTTCATACTACGTGGTAGATTAATTCACGATTAACACAACAATTAATCAATAATTTTCCCTTTTTCAGCAATAATAGAATTAACCAAAAATGGAATTAATTTGTAGTAATAATTATTATTAATAAATTTGAGCAGAATTAGGAGAACTAAAGTTAATATAAATTTCGTACTAAAATGAATTGCAATTAGGTTAACTTTAATACATGTAGTCTAATTTTATTAGTAGAAGGCGTTTTTACTAAATAAACCTACATGAATGAATAGCCGAGTGATACCATACATTTACCGCTACACTACCGCCACCTGATTGTCATTGTGTTCTACTTTCAATTGCTTTCTCTATTTTGCATTGGTTGAGAGAAGACAGTAGGCATCGGTATAGTGACAGCTTCTTGGAAGCTCCACTTTGCTCGGGCTCACACGCTTCAATTTCTTTTTGACCTTGTATTTTACAAGAGACGTTTACACTTGTATCAGCTTATTGCAAGTTGCACTAGTTAAAACATTTTGGACAGCAATAATGTCGCCCACGAGTCATGTTCTATTTTATAGCTGCAATTACATAAATGCATCATAAGCAAGGATGGAATTTAATCTGATAAATTTTAAGATTTTGTGTTAATCCACTCTTCATAAGAATTTTCATCTCAGTAGTGAATAAAATGAAAATGTCAACAGCAGTCTTCTGCTGTTCTTTCAGACATATTAATACAAAAAAAAACCGTATGAAAATTGCAAAGAAGATAAGTTCTTAATAACACCATCAGAGACATTTTATGAAATATGCACATATATTACAAACGAAAATTTTCTGATCCATTTTCGAAGTGAACTCGCAAAATATAAAGTCAGTAATTTCTAAGAAAATAAAAGTTTCGAAGGATGGTTTGATCACAGTGATAATTAATACGATCATGGCATGAGAATTCTAAACTTTATGATTTTAGTTTTAATTAGAAAAAATTGTGAATTGGTTATAAAAGTACATCACTATACGATTAATAAAAAAGTTCGTGCACAAAATAGAAAAAGAAAAATTATATCCACATTAAATGAATAAAAATTCAAATAAAAGCTTAATGCATAACTGAAATCATATCCAATGTTAAATAACTTAAATTTGAAATATTCTTTTTTATATAATGAAGTTTTTTTTTTATACAGAATAACTTGCCTCTATTCATAAATACTTATAAAAAGTAATATCTAACAAATAAACTATTTAAAAAAATTATTTTAGATATTTTAGAAATAAGAATATTTACTCTCAAGTTTAAATTAAATTACAATTCCAATTTTCAAAAATTATCGTAAAATTTTAAATATAAAAAATGAATTTTTAAATGTAAAAAATCAAACTTAACGACAGGATCTTAGAGTAGTTACGGCTTCTGTATCTATGGTTCTGCCCTATGAAGTTCTTAATTTCCAGATGCGCCGGCTTGTTTCACGATACCAATCCAAATATTGATTCGCAATATTTCGTTCCCGTCAAATCTAGCGCTGCTCTACAAATCCTATATCAGACCTAGAATGGAATGCAGTTCCCACATCTGGCCCGGAGCTGGTTGAACAGCAGTCTACCATCTTCTGTCTTTTAGCGGGCGTACAATCTGCGAAAGCCGTAGAGTGATATACATCAGCACCTCCGCCACTATCCTCATGTCTCCTAATCCTATCCTTATCTCCTTCCTGCTATGCTGTGCTTTGCATCATAAGATATCCCCTGAGCTTGGCTTAATAATTTAAAAAAAAAAGTTTGCGTAGAGTGTGGCAAAGCCAATTCTATTTAATTATTTCGATTTCTTCATCGAACTTCTCCAAACATATTCAGTAGGTACTTGACATATCTTCCTAGTATTTAGGATGCTGGGTATGTGTTGTGTTGATTGAGATTTCTCTAAACTTACATATCTTGGATAGCTGAGAAAATGCGCCTCTAGTTTTGGTTATACGGAAACCGACATCTTATTTTATAGCATCAGTTTCGATAATTTGTTACGTTTCTCGACCAATTGGGATAAGCTTGACAATCACGTGTATGAATTTTTACTGCTTGTAATTAAATAATTCATGAATTTTAAAATTGTTTCATGTGTAACTCTCGTCAGTATTATCACCCTCTTCATCAGCTCTATACCGAAGCTCTAAAGTCTTTCGAAACCTAATTAACTTCTGTTCTGCAAAAAGGTCAAAAGGAATGAAGATGGTAGACCGCCAATCTGATGTCAGCAGCATTCGTGAGCTCTGTCTGAAATAGGAAGCAGTATAATATAAAGGCCACTTTTGTTAATTCAATCAAAATGACGAATGCCGAAAAAACTTCGATCAGCTTTGGATCATAGATCGCAAGAGCCGAAAGAGCTAAACGCGGCAATTTTTTTTGAACGCGCTTCGTTTTTCAGTTTTTAGACCAGAGAATATCGGCAGTAGATAGTGTTTTTGAGAAGTCATAGTTTGGTCGGACTTTATTTTTATTATACGACATCGACTAATCAAAATTGTGCCTTTATCATGGTTCCATGAAATGTATTCAAATTTGAATGTTCGCTCATTTCCGTAATGTTTTTTTGCAAGATATTGTTGATTGTGGGGTATAACTAATGTTTAGATAAATAAAACTGTGGTTGCATTGCTTATGTAATTATCGAGCCTCCAATTGAAAAAAAAACATATGGCGCTCATACTAAAATCAATAAAAAAGTAACCCTCCCTTCTCTACCGAACTACGTAACAGGCCTCTGTTACGTCTTGAAGGGCAACGTAACACATTACGCCACCAAGAAATAGTTAAGCAAACATCTTTGGCTACCTCCAGTATTCACATTATCTACCTAAGGAAAAAGAAATTCCTGCCTGCATTCATAAACATTGATTTAGCGCCCCACGTACACGAACAATCTAAAGTTCCAATTCTTTAGACTGTTGGCAGCCACAACCACGAACAAAATTTTACGCAAAAACTATTGTTATTTCTTCTACTACAGATTTCTAGACCGTTGGTATTGTATTATGGATAAATTTCAATCGGGAAACTCCTTCTTGGTGTTGCCATATAAAAATTTAGGTTTTTTACGTATACTGTGAAAACAATCAGTCCAAGACATTTTTATTGTACTAAAACTTTTTCAGAATACGAAATCCTATAAAATTGGTTATAATCATTTTTTCTGTCCGACAAATCGTTCTAGAAATTTATGCGAAAAACCACTTCAAAAATCAAACTTGCGCAGATGGGTGACCATACGAAATTTCAAACGAGCATTCATCTAGGGGTATCATATTAATTGATCTTAGACCAATTCTAGCTTTTTTACTTGTTTCTCTTTTATAAATTACCAGCTGAACACTCTGGAATTGGTAACGGATAAAATTTACTTAGGTTATGACAAAAATAATACTTGCTCACGACAGGCTCCTCAACGATATGTCCGACAAAGTGGTGCCTCCGAGGATGACCCGCTATGCCCTGTTAAAAAAACTGGTCGGAAGTATTTACGATGTTCCTGTCACTCTCATGAATATAAGAAAACTATTGCTACATTCATGTAAAATTTCATTCGGCTTGCAGCTTAAAATCCAATTCCGGGATAGGACGTGTGCTCAAAGGCCTAGTTGGTTACAACTGTCTACTTCCGCTGTAAGTTGTATGATAAGGTGAAGGTACTGCCTGAAGAGCTCAAAGCTCTCTCCTCAGAAGTCTTCGTTACGGTATTTTTAAGTGGATTCAGCACGACCAACTTCACCATGATATCTTGTGAAATAAGTTAAGCGGTGCGCAAACGATTTCAAACATATATGTAAGATCTTCCTTGTTCTGTTTATGTTTGCCTCGTCGGATGCACAATGTGATTAGCTTAGAGGTAAGTTAATATGGACGATATATATAGTTTGTAGGTTAAAATCAGACATTCAGTCTAAGTTGCTCGCTCCACTATGAGGAGTACTGTCTCTCCTAAGATGTTTCCGAGAAGTCTTGTAGTGAGTAGCGTGCGTATACCTAGGGGGGTAGTTCCGGCACTCACGTGTGACCCTACTGTCGGTGAAAAATGATAATGTTTTGACTATTTGTTGACTATTTGTATACAAAAGTCTAGGGGCTGAATGTAGATCTGTACTCTCTGTTTACTGTGGATGTTTTTACAGCCGCGCCGCAGAAGTTGCACTTGGTGGTGCTTTAATGTTTAGAGAAATCGAACTTTGCGACCCAGCGATCATAGTGGTCTCATCAGTTTGGTTATTTCTGATCACCTACCATAGAAGTTCCATGATAGGGTAGCCCAATTGCGCATATAAATATTTTTTATTAAAAGCAAGTGCGAATTATATATATCAAACTGAGTAATTATTCCCCATAGTCGCCGCCATACGGCACTAGGATAAGCCAAGAACAACTTATAGGTAGATTATTTCTCGTCTACAACTGAGACCTCTCTGATCACTGGGTCGGAAATTTCGACTGCTCTGCATTCTCAATGCATTTGAGAAGTTCATTGAAATTATTTTCAATGAATTTCAGTCTGCTGTAAACGAGAAATAATCCACCTTTAATGTTTACGCCACAATCTCCTTGCTGATACCAGGTCGGACGCACAATTGAATCACTTTCTTCCACTTTCTTGTCGGAACTGTGTAATCAATTCTTGGTACAGTTTGCTTGAGAGTTTTATAAGGTTTGTTAGCTTCTTACGGTTTTTTTTTTGCCAGGTTGTACGGGTTGAATTTTATTTGCCTTTTTTCCTACTTTCTGTTCCCTTTTCCGGGAAAATTTCTATGCCTGTAGTGGCAGAAGATATTTGTTGATTGATTCTGTACTAATTTTGCCTTTTGGGGCTCACCGATGTTGTGTTTTTTGCGGATCTGAGTTTGTACTTTTTACTTTCTCACTTAGGGTTTCTATTTCAATAAGAGTTCTACTTATTCTTTTTTCCGGAACAGGTTGCTATACTCTGTTCCGCCAGGGTTAAGTAGTGTGATCGTGTCACAAGTGATAGCAAATTCGCAGTTTGGCACACTGTGACCGCTGCTGCTAGCTCTCAGTGTAACATACAACTGCATGCAGTACGCTACAACCATAACAATTGCCATCATGGTTTGGCCAAAAACATTACTTCTTCTTCTGTTTCTACATTCTTGAAATAGGCTGACTAAAAGAGTCTCCAAACCTTCTTAACCTCTAAAAGGTAATATTTCTCCCCAAAAATGTATATAGAATAATAATTTTGCTAAAATGTCTTACTTGCTAAATTTAAGAAGTTAGGAGATCTCTTATAAGTTTCACTCTCTTATGTAGAATCAGGAGGTAAGTTTCGAAATAAAAGAATCGTTTTTGAATCGCTCAGCCCCCTTGAATCAGTGTTCCACGCGACCGCATTGGTTGCATGGGCATAGCTACGCCACTGTATAGTAGGTACTGTAATAGCAAGATTTATGTACAACTATTATTCGATGACTCGTTAAAATATTTCATTCATCTCCATCTAAAATGTATTGATCTAAATTTCTTAAAATATCTCTGCTGATATAGCACAGATGCAATCAATGTTTCAAAATTCCAAAATGTTCAAATGTTTCAACGTAAGTGCCACAAAGCTCACAAATGCACTAATATTTAAAATACCACTCACAAATATTTTTCACCAAAATTCTAATAACTAGGTACTGTAAAGGGAAATAGTACTTTCGCTACTCTACTAATTACATTAACGAATATGTTCGAAATATAGATTTAGCCGTTGAAATGGGGTGACTCCTCCAATTCGTTAAAAGTGGCTTAAAAGCTTCATGACTGCATATAAGATGTTCACATTTCATTTTATAAGTCAAATTCCGTGTAGAGTTTAGATTCAATTGCTTAACTACGGAGGTTGTCTTCCTAATGCGTGTCGAAAATTTAACACCTTTCAATAATGGGTTAAATAATTATACCCTACATATTTAACGGGTTAATAATTAATGAAGACTTAACTTATTTCAGATGTACATGCATATGTACATAACACATATATGCACAAGGACATGTCTAAATATAAACTCCGTGATGATACGTATAACTTTTGATATTAATTGTAGACATGTAAATAAATAGGTAAATTTATATGATCAGAAACTTATATAAGATACGCCTTAGCTATAACCATATGTATCTACAAACATTTAAATACCCGTTGTTACGGAAACTTTAATTTAGTGTTAAAGAAATTTGGTTGGAATACATATACAGTTAGGATTCATTTTTGGTGGTTTCGAATTCGCAGTAAAACTGTAGTTTAGTAAAATCTCCTAACGGAAGTGGACGTACAATGGAACCCGAAAAGCCAGTAGATACCAATGAAGCTTTCAAGCATATATGGACATTTTGGCAACTTGGAGGAGTCCTTCCTTTTGAACGATTTAAATTCGCATTTGTATTTCTATTCGATATTCATCAACATAACAGTGATAATTTTATTACCGGTTGCGATGATGATATCAGTTTTAGTGGAAGAAGATCTTCGAATTGCATTGACAAATGCTTCGTATTTTTTTAATACGTTTGCGCTTCTGTTAAAACAATGTACAGTCATCAGATATAGAAGTCGCATCTATAACATAAGAGAAATCTTGATGAAACTAGATAAGCGCGCAATACATGAAGAAGAAAGATTTTGTTTAAGAGATGCTGTAAAATTCTGTCAGCGATTATTTAGGGTCTACGTATTTATATTTTACGCTGCGATAACTGCCCATATCATATCACCATTCTTCACTTCGCAAAGATTTGGTCTTCCGATGTGGTTTCCATTTGATGTAACCGTGGAAAGGAATTATAGAATTGCATTCGCGTACCAAGTATACGCTTCAATTTTAGCAGCAACACAAACTATTGCAATCGATATTTTTCCACTGGCATATATTTGCGTTTTATGTCGACAAATTAAAGCACTTGGAATACGAATTGGGACGAATCGGAAGAGCAGGAATAAAGAAAGGTTCCAAAGAAAACTACAAGGAATTAAGTAATTGTATCGAGGATCATAAAATTATTTTGGAGTAAGTATTTACACATTTTTCTGTTTTTGTAGACTTATTTGTGTCTGCTATATACGTCTTCGTTGTAAAACTGAAGTGAAGTTCATATACAAACTCCACATA
Source organism: Dioctria linearis (assembly GCA_963930735.1). Classification (NCBI taxonomy): domain Eukaryota; kingdom Metazoa; phylum Arthropoda; class Insecta; order Diptera; family Asilidae; genus Dioctria; species Dioctria linearis. The sequence continues at coordinate 61,323,843 of OZ005740.1, forward strand.
CATATCTCCACAACAAGTTATATTTAGTTCCATATTGCTGGAATTTTGAAGACATTTTCCGGACATTATTATTGATTAGTTTGAAGTGCAGAAAAAATTACTGTTGAGATTCGCCACCTCAGAATGGCTGGCTTTATATTGCCTCAATCTACTTCCAATTCAAATGCAATCAATCGATGTAAACGCATCAATGGATACTCTACTGCTGTTTTGGCTTTATATAAAAAAAAACTACCAAACAAATTCCAATCAAAAGCACAATTTTTTTAGCCTTTTAGCTATTTAATTAATTTGATATCTTTTCACTTTCAGATTATTTGGGGAAATAAGAATTCTCACATCTCGATCTATCTCATTTCAATTTATGGTTACGGCTTTAATTTTTGGTACCTTGACGATGAATATTTTTGTCTTAAAATTGAATTTGATGGAAATGTTGGCCTTTTTTATATTTCTATTGGCCGTTATATCTCAAACTTTGCCAGTATGCTACTGTGTCAATACATTACAGATATTTAACGAAGCCCTAACTGGAGCTATTTTCAATTGTAACTGGATAGATGAGGATATGAAATTCAGGAAATCCATTATAATATTTATGCAACAAACTCAAGAGGATCTGGAAATTTTGGCATGGAATGTTGTGCCTATTAACTTGACAACATTTTTGAGGGTAAAATAAAAATTAAATTTAAAATTAAATCCTAGTAAAATATTTGTTTAGATGAATTTTTTTTTCTAGATTATAAAATTTTCATTTTCGATGTTTGCCATTCTAAGTCAGTTGATAAATGAAGAAAGAATATTTCCGAAGTTATGAAATCTGAATTACTATTTCACACACACAAATAGCTTTTTTTCATATTATTAGTTACATTGCACAAAATATTGAATACTAATCAAATAAAATGCACTACAACACCAACTATCAGTAATTCAAAATACGCAGCACGCACTAAATTGAAACACTAATAAATTATATCTAAAACTTCAGCAAGTTCAAAATTTTTATTAATGTGAAATAAATCATGAATAAATAAAAATGTCATAGAAAAAATATTTTCATTTTCTTTGCATAGGAATATGGATTCTTTTTTGTGGAAATTAGATTTTAATATACTTAAATTCGGTTGATCGACTGTTCGTTGATAAAGTTTTGGGTACGGAGCCTTGATTGCACAAACTCGACTTTGTCTTGAGCCTGTTCTTTATACTAAAGCCTTT
>OZ005740.1:61325266-61393110 GCA_963930735.1 Dioctria linearis
TGCATGTGAAAACTCCAGATTGCTAAAATTTTACAAAAAATATGATCCAAGTTAGGTATTTATTACAACCATGATATTATAAAGTGTCCCATGTACTCACTCGCAATAGGAGTAACTTCTGCCTTCATTAATATCAATATTTATATCACCCCACAATGATCATGATTTGTTTTATTACCTAAGGAGACATAAGAAATCTTCAACAAAATTATTTGGATTGAAACGCGAACTAGTTGGATCTATATAATGGCTGTTGATATCTATAATTACATTTCCATGATCAGTAATTCACCATATGCTGTGCATTTGGCTTCAATAATTTGGCAACTTAACTTACTTACATTGAAGGTGTTCTCCGACAATACGACAATTCCATCACATATATTTTAGTGGCTTGATTTATCAGATCTAAATATAATTTTCCAGAGATAAAAGGAGCTAAATCGTCTTAGCAAGTTTCAGTTTACGTTATTACATCAAAATATACCCCTTTTATTACTTTAAGAGTATTTTTAAGTTCATCAAAATATTTACTTATGCTCCCTAATATCCATATAATAAAAATTTAATTAAAGGTTTCATTTTCATCTAGGCAATAACTGTTTAGTTTCTATTGCATTGCACAGCTCATAATAGATGCTTCATCATAAAACCATTAACATGTCATCAATTCATCTAATTTAAATAGAATACGCAAGTAAGTTAATTTAATCGAAATAATAAAGCCTTAATTTAAATTTAACAGGTCTCTTCTTCGCTTCAAATTAGAATGTCGGCTTCTACAATTTTTCCGCCCGTTCCCTGATATAGTATACTTTGTCACCTCTTATCCAACAAACTAATACTTGTACTTTTATTCATGATATTCCGTCTGGCTTGCATCAATAATCTTGCAGTATTCAAAGTCAAATGCTCGCATTTAAAAATTCGTCCTTCGACGGGTTGTTTTTTATTGCCCTGGTCTATTTTATTTGCCTGAACCGAAGCTCTTTAAAGATGTTATCAGATGTAGTGGATCGTTTGGAAAGTTTTACAATAATATTACTGACGATCCGGTCTGATCGGTTTCCTTTTTGACGACAAATATGACTCTGGTCAGTGTCATTAAGCTCGAGGTAAACGGCCTTTGTAACTGCGTTGACGACGGCAACAACACACTTGCTTCCTTTTTCTTTCACTTCTCTGCGTTAATAAATGATTTTGTTTTATTTTTCTCACATGTGATCTTCAATGCTTTTCAACTATTACATTTCCACTGTTCACATTTTTGTCCTAATTTTCTTAGGTTCTCAAGAGTTTTAAAACTTGAAAGATAATAATTTTTGCAGAAAGTTTCCCATTAGAATATCCTTAAGATCAGGAAAAATGTCCTTATAAATATTCAATACAATAGGGATACCTACATAAAAATATTAAGACACTAGTTTAAAGTTTTGAATTGATTTTGACGGAAAATGTCTCAAAAGAAGGGGAAGGATCATAAATATAAAATATTTATTCAAAAAGGACTCTTACTGTTTCCGAAAGAAACGCAAAAGGGCGATAGTGTAATTTACTAAGAAGATCGCAATTGAGGACAAGTCGAAAGAGATATCAGAGCAAGTCAGAGCAGTTCAGGGGCAATTTAGGGCATATCAAAAGGCGATAGCATAATTAACTAAATGTTCAAGGATCGTCTTCTGCCATTTTTGTCGAGAAAACGTGGATCCCTTTCGAAAATTTCTTCAGATAATATTTTAGTTTGAAAAGAATCCTGCTCCGTTTAGTTCAATGACAAAATTTTTTTTTTCCAAATACTATATGACTTCTCTGCGTAATAAATGATTTTGTTTTTTTCTCACATGTGATCTTCAATGCTTTTCAACTATCATATTTCCACTGCTCACATTTTTGATCTAACTTTCTAAGGTTCTCAAGAGTTTTAATACTTGAAAGATAATAATTTTTTGCAGAAAGTTCCAATTAGAATATCTTTATTATCAGGAAAAATGTCCTTACAAATATTGCATTTTCACACATTGCGATATTTTATTTTTACAACCTTAAAATTTTATTTAGGAATTTTTACTAGTTATCAGAAATACGTTTGTTCTCTCCGACTGTCACACAGATGCCATTGCCCTACGTACATATAATGCTGTCTGGTGTGAAACAGAAGCGATAAGCGTTAAGCGCACAGCATATATGTTTTTTTTTAACTTAGCTAGTCCCCGTCCACATCCCCCCCCCCCCCCCCCTACAGTCCCCCTCTGCACTTTTACTAAACTTCGTAGCCGTTATTCCACTTAATGGATTTGCTTGCATTCATACTTTATATCACTTCATTACTCCTTTATTGAGATTCGATCTGGGTAATGATTTGCGATTTAATTAACTGAAAAAGTAATTGGCAAATCTTGAACGTTCGGGGTGAAGTAATTAATTACTCTATCACGCAGTTTTATCTTTTTGTACCTCAACCTCAGCCATAGAAGGAAAAAGCCTTTTTGATAAAATTTTTGAAAAGCTTATTGAGGATATTTTTTGGTTAAATGAATTTCTCCTCATATTTCATGCCCTTTTTGAATCCTCGTGTTAAGGAGCGTTACGAATTTGGCCCTTAATTCATCGCCATTGTTTATCTTCATTGAATGCTAATTACTCGTTAGTAAGTATTTAGGCGGTCTATGAGCATAAATACTTACTAACGAGTAATGATATGCTCGCACAGTATTATGGCTATTATTAATAAATTAGAGCGGAATCAAAATGAGGAGTAAGGGTACAGTGCAAAAGCTGACTAGGAATTATTAGAGGGAAATATGCGAAACTAAGTAAAGTATGGAGTAATTATTTTGAAATCCAAAGATTCAAAGGACCAAATATAGTTAAGGATTAGGTTGATAAAATATGTACATAACATACCGTATGTATGTACATCACATCCGCACTGAATACATAGAAATTTTGAATCAAATTTGACCTTTTCACTATTAAATTCTATAATTCTTTGGGAAAGGTCCATTTCATTTGGTTAGTTCTTCGAAGTCCTTCTGAATGAATACTTATCTGACTCTCTTAATGATTTCAATTCATGTCCATAAACTGAAGCTTTTCGTCCAGATACAGTCTTTGATGGCGAAGATAACGACGTTTTCATCACTAAAGATATGATAAAATGGGCGGAAGGGTTCATTCAAACCTTTCAAGCCTTTCATACATGTAGAGTTGGCAATATTCCTGGCATATTTAACCTGCATCCTTCTTCAAGTGATGTACATAAACAGGTTACACGCTGAAGCTGTGGCAAGAAGACAGAGTTAATTTTATACCTAAGGCTGGCTTGGTAAAGACAAGACATATACTCTGATAAGTTAGACTTCTCCATGATCAAGACTTTAGAGTGCATATGAGAATGGGAAATGAAAAGCTCTATTCTTAAAAGTAGGTTATTACACTACATGAACGTATATGTAAAACGAAGGTTCATTGAGGTAGTTCTGCACGAGGTTACTACATATAAAAGCTTCCTTTTTAATCGATCAACGGCGGCTGCTTTCATTTATGTAGAAGACTGAGGCGTTATTTATGTGTTGCTAGATAAGCGCTATCGAATAGCCCGAAACTAGGAACAAATTACAATTAAAATACCTTTTTATATCCTAGATGAAATCTATAGGGGTATACTAAGTTGTCATTCCGTTTGTAACACTTCGAAATAATGATGGTAGAGCAAAATGAATTGGACACCCACGCATAATATTCAAAGTTATTTTGATTTTTGCATGTCCGTCCGTCCGTCCAGTCCGTCTGTCTGTGCGCACGATAACTCGAGAACGCGTACACTTAGAGAGCTGAAATTTTGTACACGGACTTTAAAAGATAAAAGTAAAATCAAGTTCGAAAATGAGACAAATCGTTTCAACTCCTTCGTGGGGTTGCCATACAAAAACTTCGTTTTCCGTTATACAGGGTGTTTCCCACTAGGAAGTCAGTAGAGCGGGAGGTGATAGTACTCACTTAGACGAACCAAAAATTGTATGGCAGGGGCGGCCATATCAACCGTTTAGGAGTTACAGGGTGATCAAGAAAAAAAGCCAGTATTTCACAAGACACCCTGTATCTTATAAACTAATACGGTCACACTTAAGAGCTCATTGTATACAAAACTTCATGGCCTTTCCAAGAACTGCTCAACCACCTCCACAGCCCTCTCCCATCAAGAATTAGTGTTGTCTAAACTAAAAATTTCGGATTTTCTTACCTTTTTTTTTAATTTAACCTCTATTATTTTTGCAAAAAGGTCGTTGGCATAACTTTTTTTTTTACAAAAACTGTAAGCTGCAGACTCTCCTCTTTAATATGACCACCAATGTCCTATCTGAAGCCCTTTAACAGTTATTAGCTTTATACCTATTCTCAAACCTATTTTCAAACCTATTATCAACGATAATTTGTTCCCTTAGCGCGTCATTTTAAAAAATATCGTCTAATTTCGGTGTGACCTGAATAGGTTATGAGTTAATAACTGTTTAACGGCTACAGTTAACACATTGGTTGTAATAGTTCAACTTAAAGAGGAGAGTCTACCGTTTATAGTTTTTATAAAAAAAAGTTATGTTAACGACCTTTTTCAAAAAGAATAGAGCTTAAATAAAAAAAAAGGTAAAAAGATCCGAAATTTTTAGTTTTAGACAACAAGGGAGGAGAGGGCTATGGGACTGGTTGACCAGTCGTTGGAAAGGCCATGAAGGTTTTGTATACAATGAGCTCTTAAGTGTGACCGTACACCCTGTAGTTTATAAGATACAGGGGTGTTTTGTGTGAAAAACTGGCTTTTTCTTAATCACCCTGTAACTCCTAAACGGTTGATATGGCGCGCTCCGCTGCCATACAATTTTTGGTTCGACTAAGTGAGTACTATCACCTCCCGCTCTACTGACCGCCTAGTGGAAAACACCCTGTATATTTGAACACTGCCTGAGAACGCGTCGATGTAGAGAGCTGAAATTTGATACGTGCTGTTCTCATTGCACTAGCAAAAAAAAAATTGAAAAATGGACTAAATCGGGCAACCTTTCTTGGTGTTCCATATAAAAATTTAGGTTTTTTATGTGTACTGTGAAAACGATCAGTCCAATACATTTTTATTGTACTAAAAACTTCTTCAGAATATGAAATCCTATAAAATTGGTTATAATCATTTCTTCTGTCGGGACGAACCGTTCTAGAAATTTATGTGAAAAACCACTGCAAAAATCAAAATTGCTCAAATGGGTACCCATACGAAATTTCATACGGACATTTATCTAGGGTATCATAAGAATTGGTCTTAGATCAATATTAGCTTTTTTACTTGTTTGGTTCCAATTTGATCGTTCCATATATAACAGCGCTAATTTAGCAGGTACATAACCAAGTCGTGAGATGCTAACCAAACAGAGAGTGCAGGAAACTGTTAAGCATTATATCACGCACATGTTAAGTAACATAAATGTATTTGTTAATTCCGCCGAGGAAAGTTGGTAGAAAAGAGTTCGTAGGGATACTTTTCAAGGCATCATCTTATGACCTCTTTAATGTGTGCTCATTCTAGACGATTCCTTGCTTACTTCACCTGGCTATGTTTTAAAGTGGTTTGCTATGCTAGGGGATGAGTTGGCAATTTTAGTATTAGGCAGTCTCGAGACCGAGCTCTGCGGACTGTTGCAAAACGGTATCAGACTAGATACCAACAGTGCTACGGACTTCGAGCTCTAATCAAGGCACCGAAAACTAATTACTACATTTTTAAATAAATAAAATCGCTGAAGAGCGATTCAGTCTCCGCGTAATCAGGGTTCCGTACTAAAACTTTATCAAAGAACAGTCGATCGAGCGAATTTAAGTAAGTATAGAGAACAAGTTCTCTTATAAGTTAACGCAAAAGCATTTTTTTTCAGCAAATATGAACTTCCGAAAAAAGGGAAGCCTTCCTCAATGACTATGACTCAATTCCAACTATCCCTGATAATATAAATATTTGTGCTATACGAGTAGAAACCAAAAAGCTACGTATGACGGTATTTGTCGAACATTTTGGGTCAATTCACCAATAACTTGAATATATATTTTTTAATCGTTATAAGTAACCCTTTCAAATGATTTCCCCTACAATATCAAAAATAACATTTTTTTATGGGCCTCAACCCTTCCCCTTTAAAAGACAAATATTTCATAATATTTGACTGTCGAAATATATGCGCGTTACAAGACCGACATTTTGTGAAATTTCAAATTGCTTTCCTCCGTCATGTCGATTTCGAGTAAAGCGCCTGTGACATATCGACGGAAGAACGCACGAGCGGTCTTACAAAGGTTCTGTTTGTTTCCCTTTGATATTCCGAACCCTAAAAAGAACAGAATAAAATGTCCTCGAATTGCTCTAGACCAGAAATTAGAATTTAGATCATTCGTAATGTGCCTAGGGACGATGGTTGTTACACGCAACTTTTATGCGCGTATTATGCGGGTTAACTGCAGGTGTGTCGGAAAATTAGGTGTATGTCCCAAACACCGGCTTAAAACAATGGAATACTAGCGTATTGTCATTTTGCAATAGCAAGGAATGGCACAAGTTTTATAGTTTCCTCTTTCACGTTATGGGAGGGCTTGAGCTACAAATATCATTTGATGTTTAATGTTCACTGCAAATGCAATCACCGCAGGAAGAATAAGGTAAAGATAGTGTTTACCATGCTCCATATATCTTGCCCATACGCAAGATTCAGATAAAAATAATCTTTTAAAAATTAAAGTCATCGAGTTTTTGTTTATTTTCAGGTGGAAATATAATGGAGGAAATTTAGGACGGCGTTGGACCAAAGGGAAGAAGTTCCCTAATATTAGATAAGTGCCTTTTTTTAAATTATATTTTAGAATTGAATTCTTTGTGGATTCTTTTTGTATTTTTTTAGGAAGTATTTCCATCGATGGACTTCCAGTTCAGTATGTGGACTGAACATCCTCCCGCCTCAAAATTGAAGAGGCAAATGATATATATGTTTATATAGTTTATTATTATTTTATTTTATTTTTCTTAAATAAAAGTGTTTGGTATTAAATTAACTTATTGTGTGTTGACTGGAGAAGTGATATATATCTCTCCTCTTTGTCATTTTGAGAATGGTATCTTCAGAGGGCGGGCATCGAAAAACTTTTTTGCTTTCTTTATGTTGTCCAAGGTATGCTGTTAATCTCTACTAACTTAATTATGTTGGGAGTGGCCATGATTTGCCCAGCTAGGTTAACTGGAATCCCTTCAGTTGGTAGTTTGGTATTGCTTGGTGGATGGTCTCTGAATTGGACCGGTGGACTGATCGGTATATCCATTAATTCAGGTAGTGATTTCAGCATAGCCTCGTCAGCCGGTGGATTGCTCCTTTTTGTTGAAGACTTGATGTTGGTTGTTGTTGCGTTGATAGCACTGGTTGATGTTGTCGCTTTGCTCTTCTTGTTAGGTTGTGCTTGAGAGCTTGACTGACATTTGTGGATGTGCTGTGGCGGCACTTTAGTCTGCACTCCAGGGTTGTGTTTTTTTGTCATTGGTGGGACTCGGCGCGCTGATATGGGGAATGTTTGTTTCTTCTACGGACGTTGTTTTACATAGAATTGTCATACTAGGCACTGCAGCCCTTTGATCGAGAGGGATTATTAGCTCTGTACTATTGTTCCCATGCCTTGCTTTTGATTTATGGCACACCAAAGAGTGGCACGAGTTGGTACAGGCAGCCGTGGCTGCGTGTGAATTCGAACTTGTGGGTGATGTTCTCTAGCCCTTGACTTAAATTTAAAATTGTCATTGGGTTTGGGTCCTTTTTGTAGTCTTTTTACTTCGGTGAAACTGGCCTAGCCTCGAATGTCCTGGATAGCCTTTTTACTGGCACAACCTCGTGAGGTGGCAGTTAGACGATGGCCGACTTGATTTTACGAGCCTTTTTTGGCGTCGGAGGTAGTGGGCTGATAGGCCTTATTTTCTTCGGAGGAACTAAGAGCTCGGGAGGAGTAGGTGTCATCCCTACGTCGACAGAATCTAGTGATTCCGGGTTAAAAATCTCGAGTAATTCCTCCATTTTATAATAAAAAATAAAAAAAATAAAAAAACGAAAAAATGAAATTAAAAACTGACCGCACTGATATTCACTTGACAGCTTTCAAAACTAGAGTGAATTTTGGCGGATTCCGAACGCGTTTATATTCAAATATAACGGCAAGTTTTGAAATTTAGTAATTCCAGAGAGTAGTGGATTTAGTGGGGATTTTAACATTGTTGAAAGGAGGGATTTTAAAATATTTTTGAGATGTGTACGTTAAAGCTCATTTTGATATTGGTTTCCTTTAATTGAAATGAGAGAACCTATTGTTTTTTTTTCATTCTTCCATTTGTGTTTTTTATGAAAAGTGTGGAGATATTTTGCTTCAGCTTGTGTCGCTGGGGAATTAGTATTCTCTTTCATTACTAGTGCAGAGTGAGGAGGGTTTTGACTATAGTGGCGCCATCTAATACTGAGATCCTTAGTCTCTCTATGACCAAGTTCAGCTTGCATTGGTGGAGTTGTATTTGAAACTGATTGACATGGCGATAGTTTTAACATATTTCATCCTCTTTGTACTAATGGTGGAGAGTGTACTTAAGGCATAGTGTTTTACTGCTTTACTTGAAGCATTTCTCCAGTTTTTTCTCCCACATTATGGTACTCTTGATGTTCAAGTGTATTATGAATTTTGATGGATCCATGTTTTGCGGGGTTAGGCGTTGTCCTGCTACTGTGTGCAGTCTATCTCTTGGTGATGATGTTGATATATTGGAGCATTTACAAACTCTTTCTAATTTGATGTCTGACTTAATGTTTGTTTTGGTGTAGGTGGATAGCATAGTCGTAGTCAAGCGGTCTGCTTCTGGTAATCCTCCGACCAGAATCCAATCCAGTGTTTTGGACTGTTGAAGGGTTGCGAGATCCTCTCTTTATAACATTTTTGATAATAGCGGCGTTGACTTCTGCTCCAAGGAGAATATCGAATTCTTCTGGAATTTAGAAGGTAGGATCTGCTAGCGAGAGGTTCTGAATATGCCTCCAGTTTTACACTTCAATTGCATTTGGTTGGCAATACATCTGTGATTTTTCTAATCACGAGCATGTTGCTTGCTACTTTAAAATTGGTGTGTAAAGAATTAATTGTGACTATAGCTTGTTGTACAGCTGTATTGGTGGGAGTTGTACCAAGTCCAATTAATTCTTGGGTGGTTGGAGATCCTTTAAGTCGTAGTAGCTTAAAGGCCATTTCTGTGATGATCGACACTTGTGACCCTGAGTCTATTAATGCTCGGAATGTCATCGTGAGTCCGGATGGTGCAGTGATGATAATCAGAGTTGTAGAGAGTAGAGCTCTTTTCATGTTTGCAGTTAAAAAGTTTTGAACTTGTTATTCATCAGTTCCATAGGCAGGTGTGCATTGTTCAGCTTCCATATTGGAATTGTGGGAGGATTGATTAGGTGATTCTGTCACCGAATCGTTTCGCTCATAGTGGAGCAATGTATTGTGATTTTTCTGACAATGATAACACTTTTTATCGCTAGTGCAATTTGAGGTTATGTGGTTGAGAGATAAGCAATTTTTTGCATATATGCTTATTTGTGACAACTTCTTGTCGTTGTCGGGTGTTCATATTTCTAAATATTGGATAGTGAAATATCTATGGTCACCCTTGCAATGGCGGCAAGAGGACTTTTTGGTAGGTGGGTGACTTGGTGCTGAACTTTTATTTCTGGTCAAGAGACCATATGTAGGTCTGGGTGAGAATGGTTTTCTCTGTGTCATATTTGATGACGTAATTTCACTTCCTATCATTTCTAGAGTCCGAAAGCGAGACTCTAGAAATTTGGTTAAAGTTTTTAGTTCAAGTAGGTCTGTGCTACTCTGTAAACTTTGTTCCCATAATTGGTGTGTGGATGTAGTTTTTGCACTGTCAAGTATATGATCAGTGGATCCCAATTCTTTGTTTCTACTTCTAAGTTTTGTAATGCTAATAGCGCTTCGGTTATATTGTCTAATAGTCTTTTGATATTATCGGCGGTGTCATGTTGTATGGGTGGGAGAGATAATAGTTTCTTTAATTCTACGTTGACTAATATTCGCTTATTTGAATAGCGATCTTTTAGGAGCTGCCAGGCTGGTCGGTAGTTTGCATCGCAAATTTCGTAATGCCTGAGCAATTTTTCAGCCTCTCCTATTAGATATGCCTTTAAAAAGTATAATTTGTCAACATCTCTTAAATTATTGTTGTTATGTATAAACGAATTAAATAAATCGTGGAATGAAATCCACGTAGAGTATTCTCCATTAAAGGTGGGAAGTTTAATTCTGGGGAGTCTTTCATTATTACATGAATTTGTGCTAGCATGTGATCTCTGAGTCTGAGGAGGATTGTTAACAGGCATCGGTGTTAGTCTGTCTATATCCTCTTTCACGCTTGCTGCTTTTTCAATATAATACTCCTGCACATCACTAAATGTCTCTTTCGTGAGATATTCTAATTGGCGATCTTCCTTTATCGCTCTCTTTTGAATTACCCTATGCCGCGTTTGGAATTCTTTCCAATATTCGGTGAACGTTTGTAAACGTTTCACTGTCGATTTGACAGCCTTTTTCTTGCCTTCTCTGTGATGCCTTTTAAATAGACTTCCATTAAATCGTTGACCTCTTTTTGGGACTCAACCAACTCTGATACTGCGCTTATGGTCTCGTTCCCGGCATCAGATGTACTGGATTCGTCATCCGCAGCATTTTATATAGAGAGGCTCAGTTTTTCTCAAGCAATATATTTTTTCTCAATTCTATATTTGAATAGTTGAGTTATCCGGCTCTGAGGACCAATGTTAGATCTGTGCTCAAGCTAAACGGGGGTGCCGGTTGTGAAAGGATAACTCAACTTACGATTGAATTAAGCAGAAGTAAAGTTCTGCAGCAAGAGTAGATTCCTGCTTAGACGTAGGATAAAATTAAAGCAGAAGTAGATTTCTGCAGTAGGAGTAGATTCCTACTCAGGTGGGAGATGAAAGATAGGCAGAAGTAGATTTGTGCAGTAGGAGTAAATTCCTACTCAGGTGGGAGATGAAAAATAAGCAGAAATAAAGTAAATTTCTGCAGTAGGAGAAAATTCCTACTTAGGTGTGGGACGGAAATTAATGCAGAAGTAAATTTCTGCAGTAGGAGTAAGTTCCTACTTAGGTGTGGGATGGAAATTAATGCAGAAGTAAATTTCTGCAGTAGGAGTAAGTTCCTACTTAGGTGGGAGATGAAAATTACCAGAATTAAATTTCTGCAGTAGGGGTAAATCCCTACTTAGATGTAAGTAATATTTGGTTTGGATAATTAGGAAAATCAGAGTAAATTCTGATATGTTCAGATCAAATTCTGAATTGGGAATGGATGGTTCTGCTGCAGCTCGTCGGCTTTTTATAGCCGCCGCAAACCGCTACGTTTCGGCTTCATAATGGGTTGCCTTGGCAACGCTCGTTTTCAAGGTTTGTTAAACTTTGACGGCGGCGTCCCCAGTGACGTCATAATGGACCATTAAAATTGCACTGAACGCTGACTCCGGCGAGGGCGAGAACATCTGATGTAATGTGTTGACATTTCATGTCAATTTGTGATAATCCAGCAGTAGGTAGAAAAAATGGCAAGTTTACAATATTTGTTAATTTTATTAGTTATTTATGAGAGTTTTTGTTTATATTAAGGTGGAAATATAATGGAGGAAGTTTAGGACGGCGTTGGACCCTAATACTAGCTAAGTGGCTTTTTTAAAATTATTTTTTAGAATTGAATTCTTTGTGGATTCTTTTTGTATCTTTTTTAGGCAGTATTTCCATCGATGGATTTCCAGTTCAATATGTGGAGTGAACAGGTATACATAAGATAACTACAACAAATGGCCCGCAGAAATCGTCACCAGTGAACTTACCAGGAAATTAAGAGGATCATGTCGACTTCTTCAGTGCAGCTTCCATAGATATTGAAAAGGTAAAAATCGGGATTTAGAATGTGAATACGGAATATCCTGATGCATAACGACCGGACGCCCTGGAAAGCCACCTATACCCCTTCAACGAGATACAGAAACGGAGAGAAAAAACCAACTCTATTCTTCCGTTGTTTTTAAAAACAAAGTGTGGGCGATATTTTTTTCACAAGAGCTATAAAACAAATCATATTTTATTAGTAAGGTAAATCAGAATTTCTGTTAACAAAAATAATTTATACGACCTAAAAATAACGAAGTTTTAATTATTTGACTAAATTAGTCAATTGTTAGAATCGTAGAAGAAGCGTTTCGTGTCACCAGAAAACCTTACACTCGTCGGTGCAGCTTGGTTTTTTTCCTGCTGCAGACGCTTGAAAATAGATCAAACTGCACATTTGAATAAAAACCACCAAAAATGTCTTTTCCATTTATGAATTTAGGGCTTACTTGCTAAAACAATGCTTCGTTGCGAAAATATAGCTGCTTAAAGTTGAAACTTTGAACTCCCGCCCTGTTTAATCTTAAGTCGTTTTTTCATGCTTAATTAAATCAACAAAAACAATTCATCAATTCTTTGCATGCATTTCACAAATCATTGACCTTCTTTTAGAAAGCATAAAGGCATTCGCTGACAACACATAAATTGGCTTGTAACACGAAAATAAAAACGCGCAACCAGCACAGGTCATTCGCTTTAATAATTTGTAAATGCGCTAATTTTGTGTATGTCAGCAATGCGTTTACTGCTGTAACGATTATTGACCCTAGCTTTAAGTAACTCTAGTTTTTTGTAAAGCTTGTATAAATATCGTGCAAATTAAATTAAATATATCAGTTTTCATTATCATATACAAGGTGTTGTTTTACCAGTGCTTTCGCTTTGTGAGTCTCAATTAAGATTGTTTTGGTACAAGAACCGAAAACAATCAACAAGTAACTTACGATACAAGCATCGTAAGCATCATCATATCACCATCTTCATTGCGACGGACAATAAATTACTTACTGTGTCGGTACAAGAACCGGACACAGCTCCAACAAATTCGTTCACGATACAGGTATCGTGAGCTCATCTATATTCCATCAGAGTAAAGGAACTTTGATTTACATTGGTGACCCCGACGTGATCATTTGATTTGATCATGAGTTTAGAAGACCGTATAACTTCGCAGAAGAAGATTGGAGGCGAAATACAAAAGATAATCGCCAACTATAAGACGGATCCCGCGGACAAGAAGAGTCAAGAGTCAAGATCGAATGCCCTAAATGCTTGCTGGAATGAATTTTCTTCAACGAACGCAGTCATTATGAAGCAAACGGGAGACATATCAGATCATCCATACCTCTCAACTGGTTATTATGAAGCGATAAAGAAGGTCTATGAGCAGATAATCCAAGATATGAATGAAAAGATTGAGGCAATTAAAAAATTCACTCAGCCCTTAGAAGAGAAGCGTGAGCCAATCGATAAAGCGGATAAGGCATTGAAAGACACTAATAGTGAATATAATCTAGCAACGCAATGCAACCATACAGAAAATAAGAATGAGAATTTTGGTGCAAGCATCTCCGGAATTTTACATAAACAACGATCTGTTTTAGCTGTATTGCGTAAAACAGTAGCAGGATTAGCTACAATCAAGGAAGATTATTCAGAGCAATTCTGCCAGCTTAAGATCAAAACAATAGAACAATACTTACATGATGTTCAAAGGCTCCACTACAAAATCTGGGATAGTGTCGATGATCCCACAATAATAAGTTATGATGCAGAGGAATACTTCAGTTTAGTGGAAGAAGTTCAAAATACTTTGGCGCAACTATACAATTATGTGGGTAGTAAGAGCAATGACCACAAAGCAGATGTGAGTACAAACTCTGTGATGAAACTGCCTAAGATTGTTCTGCAACGTTTTGATGGCGATTACTTGAAATGGCGGCAATTTCATGATCTTTTCACTGAAGTAGTGCACAAGCAGACAATGTCGGAGTGCCAGAAGATGTGGTATCTCAAAAGCAGCTTATCAGGCGAGGCCGAGAAATTAGTGCGACATCTTACTATTTCGGATACAAATTACTCTGCTGTACGAGAACCCTAGGTTATTGGTAACTGCACTACTAAATAGACTGCTGTCGCAGACCAGTATAACCAACGAAAGTTCTTCTGCCATAAAGGCCCTGCATGACACAACCCAGGAATGCCTACTCGGCTTAGAAAACTTGGGAATAAACATCAACCATTGGGATCCACTGTTACATCATCTATTGATAAAGAGACTGGACCGCACTACACACACGCTTTACGAGCAATCTTTGCCCCAGCCCAGAGCACTGCAATCTATGAAGAGCTGCTTAGTGTTTTTAGAAACGCGCTTCCAATCATTAGAGACCTTAGGAAACAAAGGTAAACCCACTGAAGATTATAACCGTAGAATAGGTGTCTCAAGGGCTTTTGCTTCAACAGTGACCAACGGATCAGTTTGCACCATGTGCAAAGGTAATCATCAGCTGTTTGCATGCCGGAGATTTCAAGAATTAACTCCACTCAAGCGCATTGCTCATGTGAAAGGAGTCAATGTGTGCTTCAATTGTCTCAATGCAGGTCACCGGGTCGATACTTGTACAGCCCGAGCATGTACCAAGTGCTCAAAAAGACATAATACTTTATTGCATACTGATAACGCCTTTTCCAAATCCGGATCATCATATACGCAAAGCAAAAATCTTCAGAGTCAAGTTACTGCTGCACACCCAGCAAGTAACAAATTATCATCAACACATTTCAATCAGGCACACGATCAATCAATATCGTTGACAACGAAAACAGCTCAGTCATTGAAGGGCTATGTTCTCCTCAGCACAGCAGTCGTTAATCTAATTAACAACAGAGGTAAAAAAGTGGAATGTAGAACCATCTTAGACTCAGGCTCTCAGTTGAACTTCATGACCGAGAAGATGGCGAAACAATTAGAATTAACAGAAATTCCAGAGCAATTACACATTGAGGGCATTGGTCAGCTGAGACAACAATCCCATAGTCGAGTGAACGTACTGCTGCAATCTAGAATAAATAATTTTACTACAAGACTCGAAGCCCATGTGCTATCAAAAATCATTTCAGTTCAACCCACTAAGTCAATAGATACTTCAGCTTGGCCGCTACCTCAAAACATCGCGTTAGCTGATCCAACCTTCGATCGACCTGGGTCTATTGATCTGTTGATTGGTGCAGAGATTTACTATTCACTCTTGTCAATTGGCCAAATAAAGTTGGGTGAAATGTTACCAACACTTCAAAACACTGTTTTTGGTTGGACTGTGGCAGGGAAGATCAATAATATGTCTCAACCTGACGCAATCTGTGGAATATGCAGCGAAGATGAAAGATTAGACCAGCAAATTGAGCGTTTTTGGAAGCTGGAAGAGACTGAAGGGTCTTCCACGAATTTTACCACGGCAGAGAAACGGTGTGAGATACACTTCAATCAAAACACAAGAAGAAGTTTAAGTGGACGTTTTATCGTAAGTCTCCCATTTCTAGTTCAGCCTACTAGATTAGGGGAATCGAAAGACATTGCTTTGCAAAGATTTAGATCATTGGAACGAAAGTTAGCCAATAATGAGATGGTTAAAACACAATATGTGGAATTTATGGAGGAGTATCTTCGCTTGGGTCATATGCGGGAAGTCAACATCAACATCATTAAGGCACCATACTATTTCTTGCCTCATCATTGTGTCATGAAGCCGGATAGCAGCACCACAAAACTTAGAGTGGTATTCGATGCTTCAGCAAAAACATCGAAGAACATATCCTTAAATGACATACTATGCACGGGTCCAACTATACAGGATGACGTCTTTTCCATTCTTTTACGTTTTCGATTACCACGATTCGTATTTACTGCTGATATCGAGAAAATGTATCGGCAAATAGAAGTTGAAGAATCCGATAGTAAATATCAACTAATTTGGTGGAGGCCTGATCCAAGTGAATCGCTTAAGGTCTACCAGCTGTCAACGGTAACATATGGAACGACGTGTGCGCCATACCTAGCCACTAAATGTCTGCAAAGATTGGCAGAGGATCAAGCTCAGACTTATCCTGTGGGTTCGGAAGTACTCAAACGTGACTTCTACATGGATGATGTTCTCACCGGTGCAGACACCTTATCAGCAGCTCTTGACATCCAAACTCAGCTCCAATCGATACTTAGCACATCTGGCTTTAAATAAAGAAAATGGTGTGCAAATCACCAGCGCCTGCTGCAGGGCATACCTCCAACAGATCAAGAGCTCCAACTAGATTTCAACAATAAATTGGACGAGCATATTAAAACGGTCGGTCTGATCTGGCTTCCTAAGACTGACTCTTCCGTGTAAAGACTGCACAAATTGAATTATGTAAGGTGACAAAGCGAACAACGTATTCGGATATTGCTCACCTATACGACCCATTAGGTATTATGGCTCCAGTTGTGGTGAATGCTAAATTATTTCTTCAAAGGCTGTGGACACTCAAACTTGATTGGGATGCAGCGTTACCCCAAGAATTACATACGTCATGGATTAAATTTCGATCAGGTCTAAAGTTATTGAGCAACATAAATTTTCCAAGGCATGTATTTTCTCATAGAATCCCCAAAGTAGTGCAAATTCATGTCTTCGCAGATGCTTCAGAGAAAGCATACGGTGCAGCTGCATATATAAGATCCATAGATAAGGACAACATTATTGTAGTGCGCCTATTATGCGCTAAATCTAAGATAGCTCCAATGAAACAAACCACATTACCTCGACTAGAGCTTTGTGCAGCTAAATTGGCAGCAGAACTGGCTAATCGCATCCAAAGGGACTTACGAATGAGGAAAGAGCTTGTATTCCTATGGTCTGATTCCGAAATAGTCCTAGCATGGCTAAATTCTTCATCATCACACTTTCATACTTTCGTTGCAAATAGAGTCTCAAGTATCCAGGACGTAAGCGTTCCCACGCAATGGCGCCACATGGGTTCTAAGGACAACCCTGCTGACATTCTTTCCCGAGGAATCGAGCCCGAAAAACTCGAAGGTTCCACACTTTGGTTTTACGGCCCCACCTTTCTACATGGCACTGAAGACCTTTGGCCACCACCATACTTGAAAACAGAAGAATGCAAGTTAGAGAAAAAGGGGTTCAAGTTATCAACCTCAGCAGCCGAAGATTCAACATCCATAATCGATAAAATCGATCATGGAAATTCGTTCAGGAAGTTATGTAATACGCTCGCTTATATTGCACGCTTTATAAATATCATGAGACATCGCAATCAACAACAAGCAAGTAGTACGGGTAAATCACTCTACATACACGAAATCAACGAAGCTCAAGTAGCTATAATAAGGCACATTCAAGAGCAAGAGTTCAAAGATGATCTCGACCATCTAAAACGCTTTGCAGAAGTTAACAAAAACAGCTCTCTTAGCAGTCTCACCCCATTCATAGACACTAGAGGACTCATCAGAGTTGGAGGCCGACTTGAAGCCTCAAACCTTTCATATGACGCCAAACATCAAATATTGTTGCCATACACACATCCTTTCACAAAATTACTGCTAAGCGAGCTACATAAAGATAACTATCATGTGGGACCTCAGGCGCTGTTGTCAATCGCGAGACAAAAATGTTGGCCAATAAAAGGCAAAACTCTGGTGCGATCCATAGTAAAGAATTGTGTACGATGTGCAAAGGCAGAGCCAGCAAGACCGTTCGTCAATTCAGGAGTAGATTTTTGCGGACCAGTATGGACCCACTACAAGATCAGAGGAAAAAGGCCACAGAAGTCTTACATAGCAGTATTCTGTTGTTTTGCTACCAAGGCAACTCATCTTGAACTAGTCACCGATTTCACAACACAAGGCTTCCTTGGGGCACTTAAACGCTTTATGGGTAGACGAGGTCACTGCGCAAACATTTATTGTGATAATGCGACAAACTTTGTGGGTGCCAAAAACCAGTTAGAAGAAGTAAAGGACATGATTGGATCTGAAACTGCAATAGAAAAGATAACAAGAATATGTAGTACGAAGAACATCGATTTTCACTTCATTCCCCCTCGAGCACCGCATTTTGGAGGGCTCTGGGAAGCTGCGGTAAAGTCAGCTAAACATCTTCTCCAACGCACGTTAGCAGCCGCTTCACTAACATATGAAGAACTCGAAACAGATATTGTCGAAAATGAGGCAGTCTTAAATTCCAGACCAATCACACCAATGTCCTCTGACCCTAACGATCTCAACGCCTTGACTCCAGGACACTTCCTCATCGGAGAACCCCTTGTTGGTATGATAGATTCCGACACCAAACCACTGAATGTAAACCTTATTACACGATGGAAACTCGTTACACATATCAAAAATGAGTTCTGGAGAAGGTGGTCTGGCGAATATTTGAATCAGTTGCAACATCGATATAAATGGAAGGAGCGCTGCCAAAATGTTCAACCTGGCACTATGGCACTTATAAAAGAAGACAATATACCGGCATTAAAATGGCCGTTGGGTCGAATAATTAAAATCCACCATGGAAATGATGAACTGGTTCGAGTAGCTGATATTAGAACCTCCAGTGGAGTGTTACGTCGTCCCATACATAAGCTTGCGCCATTACCTATTGAAAGGGACTACGATTTAGACGAAGCCACAGAACTGTCGTCCAACGTCAAAAACCAGCACAGTACTAAATTGAAGAATCTAGATCACTACAAATTGACAAGTACCCATAAACGACAACAACAAACTATATCTACTGCGAAGCATACCGATGGCAATTATAAGTCACCAGACACATACTCGTCCCTGAAGAAAAAGGCTCGCCGGTCACCAGGCTCAGCGGCAGTCACATTACTACTAACGTGCCTTTTGTTACCACTGACACATGGTAGTCCCGTTGAACTGAGTCCATTCCACTCACAGCCGGGAATATACTTTGAAAATTTGGGTGTTACAAACATTATCTCAAGTGAGTGGAATGTAATTGCTTACTACGACACCCAGCACTATTGGAATGAGTTCGAGATACTTGCAAATTCAACACAGACATTAAATTACATCTGTCATTTGATGACAGACAGGGACTGCTGTTTACGTACAGTCGACCACTTTCGCAACCTCATCGAAGATATATCAAAGACCAATGAGCTACTTCAGCCCAAAGGTAATGCCACCACCAGAGTAAAAAGAGGAGCCTTGAATTTTGTGGGCAACATCGCAAGTGCACTTTTCGGTGTATTGGATTCGAACTACGCAGATAAAATGTCCGATACCATTGAAGATATAGAGCAAAATGAAGGGCACCTGACAGCTTTGATAAGGAACCAAACATCGGTGATAGATACCACATTAAATGTGATGAGAAAAAACCAGGACATAATAGATAAGCACTTTCACGACTTAGGGGGGCATATCACTAGTCTCGCAAGAAAGGTCAACGGTCTAACAAAGGAACCTAAAGAAGAAAGGCTGTCACAAGCATTCATATCTTTGACAATGTAGGCTACCTTATCCGCCATATGCTTCCAGCAAATCCAAGCCTCGATTGTAGATGTACTCGTCGACACTCACCATGGAAAAATCAGTCCACAGCTCATCTCACCACCTCAATTAAGACGAGAGCTGACAACTATTAAAGAACACATGTCATCGTCGTTACGGCTTCCAGTAACCCAGGATGAAGTATTAAAATTCTACAACTTGATGACAATCGAAGCAAGAATAGCAGCAAGGCACTTGATATTTCGCCTCAGAATACCATTACTGACCCTTGAAGACTTTGAATTATTCAAACTTGTCTCTGTACCAGTATTGGTCAACAACACCTTCTTCACCATTCATCCATCAACCCCATATTTGGTAATAAATATGCATCGGGATCAATATTATCCGATAACGGAATACGAACTTCAATCTTACCCCATCATAGCTGAAGGCCAGCACCTCTGCCAACAAAAACACCCAATATATCGAAGAGGGTCAAACATCAGTTCCTGTGAAGTCGATCTAATTAACCACCTGCCGCAATCATCCTCCTGTCAAGTCTCAAGGGTTGGAGACGGACCCCACTGGATACAGTTGAATCATCCAAATGCTCTTAAGTCCAAAACCATACTTAACGTAGTTTGTGGAAATAACATCACGCAAACAATTCTGGAGAAAACAGGAATTTTGAAAATTCAAGGCGATTGCATAATCAAACAAGAACTGATAACAATACAGGACATAGCATTTATCCATCAGTTTCAAGACTCTCCTATACGCCCACTGGAAATTTATCGGATGTTATAGCCACCCAACATTTGCTATCAGAAGATAACGAGACATATCACTATCATAGACACTGGGCAGGACTAGATGCCATACAGGAAAAGATTAAACAACTATACAACGAATTACCACCTAAGACCCATCTTCAAGCACATGATGTTCATCAATACACTATAGCATATGCCGCTTTGCTGCTCGTGGCTGCTTTCAGCACCATCATCATTTGGAAATTCAGAGCGACTATCTGCCAACGAATCAAAAACCCACCAAAGCCATCACCAAGAAAATCAATCAGACGATTCGAGAACGAGCCTAAAACAAATCATGCTGAGTTTAGCGTAACCTTCGATGCCTAACATTAGAATAGTATATATAATATTGAACTCAATGTTCAAGGCGGTGGAGGATGTTTAATCTTAAGTCGTTTTTTCATGCTTAATTAAATCAACAAAAACAATTCATCAATTCTTTGCATGCATTTCACAAATCATTGACCTTCTTTTAGAAAGCATAAAGGCATTCGCTGACAACACATAAATTGGCTTGTAACACGAAAATAAAAACGCGCAACCAGCACAGGTCATTCGCTTTAATAATTTGTAAATGCGCTAATTTTGTGTATGTCAGCAATGCGTTTACTGCTGTAACGATTATTGACCCTAGCTTTAAGTAACTCTAGTTTTTTGTAAAGCTTGTATAAATATCGTGCAAATTAAATTAAATATATCAGTTTTCATTATCATATACAAGGTGTTGTTTTACCAGTGCTTTCGCTTTGTGAGTCTCAATTAAGATTGTTTTGGTACAAGAACCGAAAACAATCAACAAGTAACTTACGATACAAGCATCGTAAGCATCATCATATCACCATCTTCATTGCGACGGACAATAAATTACTTACTGTGTCGGTACAAGAACCGGACACAGCTCCAACAAATTCGTTCACGATACAGGTATCGTGAGCTCATCTACATTCCATCAGAGTAAAGGAACTTTGATTTACACGCCCCTCCCAGAGCTTGCCCCTCCCGCAAAAATGAAGATGCGGAATAACGAAATCTACGTAAATATCAAGTTTGGTAAAAAAGTGTTTTTCCGAAATTACCCCCTCCATTTTCGAAAACGAAAAGTACCCTATCTAACAGCCAGTTCAGATTCCCGTACCATAACATATAAATGGTTGTCGTAGGTTAAAAACTGTAGGAGGAGATAGAATCCTACGAAAACACTGCAGATTACCTCGATGGGCACATCTTCCAAATGTTTGCTTATAACTTTTGATTGTTATTGTTGATAGCACTTATGGAGGTCATTTTGGAAAGGGGACATAATGCGCAAATTTTTTCATGGTTTTGCCAAGTTCGTGCAATGGATATATTTCGAATAAATGCACACTGAAGCGCGACAAAAATTTTGGTGAAATAAACAATTCTAGAGAAAACTGTTTTTTTTTTAAAGTAATTGAAGGCACAATTATAACTTATTATACATTCTTAGAAAGGCCAATATGTGTTTTTTTAAATAAAGGTTTGAACGTTACAATCCATTACCTACAATAGAACTTATAACGAAATTACTCTGAAGAGGTATGCAAAATCTCGAAAATCGATATTATCGATTTACTCGAAAACCCAGCGGAGTTCGATATAAAAGTATTTAGACTTTTTTGACCCAAATGACCTCTAATTTCATCCCCTTAAAGGATTAAAGACATTTACGGAACACCCTGTATATACTAAGAAATGAGTTAGACTGACTTTTAATAAGTCAGGCAGCAGTTGTTAGCCCTGATCTGACATTTTCTCTTCATTGCTTATTCGATGTCATTCGTGGCATACACTCTTCATGTGCTCTTTCAAGAGCTTCAACCACTCTTTTAACGAAGCTCTTGAACTTGGTTGTCAATTATTTGAGAATGAGATTGATGTTTTGTTCCTTGTTCACCGGCAGGAGCGTTTGCAGAATCAGATGAAGTATGAGTCTCATTCCGATAAAACTGGTCTCTGAACGCATTCGGTATTGCTTGCAGGAGGCTCTTTCTTAAAACCATATTAAACCGATCTCACGGCACGTTCATAGCTATCAAAGAGCGAATTATTGTGTTCACGCAAAACCTTCGAGAATACTTCACAAGCCATGAAACAGACTCCCTCCCTACCACGTGCTAGGCCCAACGTAGTCCTTACATTCTAAAATATTTTCCGTGCTCTTATGTAAAATGACAAAGGTTTGATTTGAATAGCTCCCTCGCTCTAAACTACTATTCATACAGAAAAATGGTGTTCTGATAATCTTGAGCTTGCTTACTTATCTTCCGCTGAGCCGTCATGAGATCCCGTGGGCTGATGATATTGAACGTAGCTGCCTACAAATTCGGGCTTCGGCTGCACATACACACATGCAATTATTACTCAGCTGAGAGGTATTGAGCGTAAATGGTAAATTTACTTTGTAATCAAAACATTTTCATTATTTTGTTAAGTAAGGTATATAGGAAGTGTAGCCCTTGGGAAGGTAAGGAACCCAGCTTGAAATCACTGGAAGACTATTTTCCTGTATGGATAGTAGTTTAGGCTCCATAGCATATATTAAGTCAATGTTTGGCAATTTTCCATAAGTATCAGTATAGAACATTTTAGAAAACGGACTCACAACGCATACATATAGATTTCTGTTTCGTGGGTTGGGAAGTATTCTCGACGGTTTTGGTTCACGGTATTATACAAAGATCGAAGTGCTTGCACATTCTCCTTTGAGTGTACCTGTGGTAGTGACATAAGCTGTCTCACAAGCTTCTGCACAAAATGCGTTAGATTGACTTTTAATATTAGATCATTTTAGTAATAGATTAATTTTTAACACCCTCAAAACTGAATAACATTACTCTTGAATGAATTCAAAACCAAAAAAGCCAAATACTTAGAAGTGACACCAGAACTCCAAATTAAAATGGAGGATAAATGCGAATGAGTGCGTCAAAAATGCGGCAATTGCACTGTATGCCCACAAGAATATTTTTGGTAAAGGTGGGGTATACATGCTATGGTAACATATTGTAATAAGATGCTCTAGAAAAAGTGACACACCCGAAAAGTCTTTACTAAAATATAGAGGGCTGCCTGTTTAGTTACAGATGCTCTTCGAATAACACCAACGGCAGCAATAGAGATTATACTTTGGCTCTTCCCTTGACATCCATGGCAAATGAATAGCTGTAGTTGCAGAAAGTCATAGAGAGTTGGGGTGCTAGATAAGAGCAGACTTTTTGCACAGAAAAATATCAAAGATCTGTCGTGGGTACTGTATACACCGAGTACGCCGAGCTATGGTTCACGTCGTCCCTAGATAGCACTTCGAGCAAGCATTCTCAACTAGCATTCCTATTAGAGAGGAGTGGGATTATAATTGTATGGCAAATGACTCTTATATATGAATATGTGTCTTTAAGGAAGCGAGTCGGTACCGGGTGTACTCAGCCTTTCTTCAAATACTAGAGTCGTACCGTCTCCCGGACTATTTTAAAATGTTCCAAGTGGAAGTTCTGGCTATTTGCAAAGCAGCAAGGCTGATAGTAGCAATTTATGATGTGTTATGTGTTTTTTTTCGCCTTTATTTTAACATTTCTTTTAACGATTTGATTCTACCGAGTTATTTGCTAAATTAAAGATCCGTCCATAAACGAGTTATACTTGGAAAATCCTCCTACACGAATATGTACACAAATCATGCACACACTCAAGCAAATGCATCACAAACATACATTTGCACAGCAGCTAATAAAAGAAAAGAAGAAGATTATACTCGAGTCAATCACCGATCATATCAGCATAAATGGGCACATTGAACCCTTGAATTCTGTATAATCGTTAAGCTAAAATGGCCATAATCGCCAATGTTTAATTACGGATTTGTAGTTGACCATCAGATGAGTATACTCATTTGTCGTCCTCGCCTTGTTATGAAGTTACTTAAATATAATATTTTACTATGAGACTAACGTCATATCTCGCAACTCTCAATCAGCAGTCGTTTATTAATTTTCGATTATATAAAGGAAATATTCGGTCCAGTTCTCAAAAACAAGAGAAAAACCGCGAATAAGAAAATCAAAGCATACTGTTGAGCTTTCGCCTGCATACTAAATTAAGAAACAAGCTAAATAAGCGAATGCTCAACAGCATTAATAAAGCCGGTCCCACACAATGTGTGCATTTGTACAAATTTCTGCGTCCCTCAGTTTGCAAAATATTTTTCTCGCTTTGTCTGTGCTCCACACTTTCGTTCTGTTTGAAACAATGTATATGGCCAATATTTTCTGCGTGTACTATTTGTTCCCACACTATTCGTTCATTCGTCAAATTTCTACCCGCAGTTATGCGTCTATGCTTTGCACAGAGTTCAGTCTCACATTTGTAGTTCGCCTTTCACAATGGAGAGTGCAGATGATGTAATAGCTAGTGCAGCTGCAGTGGGAATGATGTGTGGATTTTTACAATTAAAAAAATCTAAGAAAGCGAAAGAGAAGGTGGTGGATGCTGTCCTTGAAGAAAAGCCGAAACAAGTATGTAAATCCTTTTCTTTTTTTATCACAAAATAGAGCTAAAATATTATACAAAATAGTTATAACGGAAAGGACATGATAACAGACTTGCAGCGAGAGCCATCGGGAAAATTCGAAAATTTCTGTAGAATGTCTTCAGCGGATTTCGAAGATCTACTGAATAAAATTGGTCCATTTATAAGAAAGGCAGGCACCCCACTGGAGGAAAGCAATTCCTGTAGTGGAAAGATTAGCTGTGACCATCAGATATTTGGCTTCTGGAGACAGTTTTACGAGCCTGTCTTATCTCTTCAAAATTTCTAACCAAGTAATAAGTGAGATAGTGAACGACGTATGTAGCGCATTGATCCATATATTGCGAGATGAAGTTAAGGTAAGAAAAAATTGTGAAGAAATATACGACGGAAATTGGTCATTAATTTAAGTTGTGTTGATAAAAAACTTTGAACTTAATTGAAAAACAATTTTATTACATTTTATATTTATTAAAACAAGAACCACTTCAAAATAATAATTAATGATAACAAAAACGGCTTCAAATAACAAAGATGTTAGATATCTCTCTATATAATGTATACATATTAGAAATTTGCATACATAATTCTAAGGATTTTGTTTTCCATCTTCATGGGAATAGGAAGAGTTAGTTTGGAAATTTTGTAGAATGGACGAATCTGGGATGTTTTGGGAGAGAAGGGATGAATTCGCATTTGGAGAGGGTTGATAATAAGAAGAATTTTCGGAAGAATGCGAACAATAAGATCTGGAGAGTAAGGAGAACTTAAAGAATATGCAAGTGATGAAGACGGAACTGTAGTTGTTAGACGTTACTACTGCGTTTTTTTATTCATTTTAGTACGAAAAACTAAGTTGTCAATTTCGTTCATGAGAATTTCGCGTGTGTCGCCATCAAAAGCCCGTAATTTTGCAACAAGTAATTCACCATAAAGAGCGAGTGAATCTTTTTGTCCTTTTCCAGATGTAGTTTTTAATATATTATACGCATCTTCCATACGTTTCTCAATTGTTTCTGTTGACAATTTTTTTTTTTGCTGCTCTCTCGATTGGTAGTTTAAAGCTTGCATCTGTTGAAGGAATTACGTTTTCAGTGGGTTGCTTGATTTTCAAGGGAAAAGTTACTGTCCTCGTCTAATACCTGCAATATTATTTTAATTTCGTTTTTTAAATTACTCCCAAAATATTATAAATTTTAATTATCACTATTAATAGGAAAACTATAAAACTAATATTTAGATAAGTATAGGACATTGCCTATTTTTCATGGGTTTGGTTAAAGTTGTAGATACCGTAAAATGAAATACCTACGTATTATGACTACATTTAAAATTATTTCCAGATGCCAACGACTTGCGAAGAATGGCAGCTAATGCGGAAGAATATAATGCAAAGTGGAATTTTCCTCATGGCTTAGGATCTATAGATGTCGTAATGCAGTCTCCAATGAATAGTGGATCCGAATTTATTAACTATAAAGCCACATTTGGCGTTGTTCTTATGGCTCTACTGGATTCTAATTATTGTTTTATATTTGCTGACGTCGGTTGCCAGGGCAGATTAAGCGATGGGGGTGTTTTTCAAAACACAGTTTTATGGAGAAAAGTTAAAAACAATGAATTAAATCTTCCTCCAGATCAGCCACTACCTTTACAGAAAATACCAACGCCGTACGTTTTCGTCGTTGATGATGCGTCCAGTCTAAGTCGCCATGCAATGAAACCATTTCCAGGAAGTTACGAAAAAGGCAGCGCAGAAAGAGCATTTAACTATAGACTGTCCCGTGCCCATCGCGTAGTAGAAAACGCATTTGGCATTATGTCATCTGTTTTTCGTGTTTTAAGAAAGCCCATGCTAGTGCAGCCAGATACAGTTTCAAAAATCACTATGGCTTGTGTTTTACTCCACAATTTCTTAAGAAGGGGAAAGACTTCTCCTTGGCATATTCACCCCCAGGTAGTTTGGATACCGAAAAAAATGGAGAGGTTATTCCAGGAACATGGCGACGAGAACAAAGTGGCATTAATTCATTTTTACCTCTTCAGAAAATGCCTAGAAAACCTGCTTTAGAAGCTAAACGCATACGGGAAGCATTTTCACACTACTTTGTAACGAATGGAAAAGTACCATGGGAAGATTTATATAGTTAATACGAACATTATATGCAAAGAAATATAAATTTTTACTTAATTTCTTATATGTATTTCATGAATAAAAATAAAATTACATACCTCTGTGTTTATAGATGTCCTTGGTTGATAAACTCCTCGCAAAAATTTTGCCATAGCTTGATAATAAAACCAATTAGGTTTGTAAACATCGTCTGTGCCTGCGCCTAATTTTAAAGTCGCCTTCTCCTTCAGACAAAGTGGTCGAAAAATTGACATCAAGGAATCTTTCTTCTTTTTGAGTTCTGCTACAGCATATTCTTTGCTCATAGAATTTACAATTCTTCTCCACGCATCAGCCACAGAATTTCTATTTTTATGTTGGGGATTTTTTTGGATCCCATATAATAGGCTCTAGCTCATAAATCCCTATAAACTCCAGAACCAATTCATTTGACCATTCCACTTTTGACCGCAATATAAATTTCTGCCTGATACGCCACAGAGTGTGTACACGACTAATCGTCTGATTCCCATTTTGAGTGGGAAGCGCACACATTACAAATATTTGCTGCATTTAGCTCCCACATACCTCGCCAAATAGACAGACACATTTGTGTAATAAACGAATAAACACATGACGCAGAAGAAGGACGCATTACAAACTTTGGCTAAAGCGTACGAATGAAAAATATTCCTCTTTGTAGCTCACACACACCTTGTCCAAATGAGACGCATTGCCAAATATTTGACAAATGCACGCATTGTGTGGGACCGGCATAAGAGTTGGCCCGAACTTAGCTAACAACAAACAGGTATTGTTGACGCACAGACGTTTTACAATGTCGTAAACGCCTGCAAGTGAAGTTGGCATTGAATTTGATTTCGAATTGATTCTGTGTGGTGGGCCAACCGCTATAAAGCGAGCTGCAGGAGTATGTTTTAGGTCAGGCTAGTATAAGCCGTCCAACGTGGAGTTTGCCACTTTTTAAAATTATTCACCATATCAGAACAGTGGAAGTTGCCACACATAATTGTAAAATAAAATAACTAATTATTTTTTTTTGTCTCCTTTTCATATAGATTTTCTTGCATCTCTGGAATCAGTGGATTATCAAAGTGGGAGTATTTGAAATTTAGTTAGAGGTTGGGTTTTACCATCTTCATAGGGTAACCAAACGAAGTTTTAAAACTGTTGAAAAACAGTTCCAACACCATAGTCAGTAACCAATTAGATTCAAACTGGTGTATAAAACCGTTTTGTAACGTGCCAGATACGTCCGTACAGCTGTATTCGGACAGGTTTTTTGCAACGTGGTGGAAAAAAGGAATCTGCGACAGCTGTCAACTAACAAGGTTTTGCAACTTAACAGTAACGTTATTTTGTAACGTGGTGGCGGAAAACACTTAGCGATAACTGTCAACTAACAAGTTTTTGCGACTTAACACTAAATTATTTTGCAACGTGCTAGAAAAAAACACATTGCGACAACTGTTAACTAACAAGGTTTTGCGACTTAACAGTAACGTTGATCTTTTACTAAAACTAATACCGTTACAAATATGTTGACATGTAACACCAGCATTGAAACTGTTGTGCAATAGTTTTTTTTAGTACCACGCAGAAACGTTGACGCAACGAAAAAACTGACTGTTGCCTTGAAAATCTGTCCTTAATTTAGAAATTAATTTAAGTTATGGATGTAAAAAAAACATCAATGCATTATTTTTAGGTAAGTATATTTCGATTAATATTAAAAAGAAAACGAAAACAATTCGTTGCCCTTATAGCTAAAGTTAATTCTTTGAAAAAATATTCGCCCTTATGATTAGTAGTGTTCGTATGAAAACGATAAGACAGAGCGGAATAAACCAATAATCGCTCGTAAAATCTTCGAGTGCAAGGGGTTCAAATGAAGATAACAAAGAAAATGTATATCACAACTGTACATATATAGTATTTAAAATAAATTGCAGGTTATTTAAAAGATTGTTTAGTTTTTTCCAAGTGTATTTTAAAATAAAAATAACAAAAAAAAAATATACAGGGGTGTCCCATACGTACCGCATTTCCTTTTTACCCGGGATTCCTCACTCAATTTCGAGAAATAAATTGTTTGGGAGGAGAGCCGAAAAATGCACGGTCTGGGCGGTAGGGTTAGTTTTGAGATTTTGGATGCTTTTTATCCTAATACCATTTAACTTTCTTGTTATACACCCTATGAAGGTGACCTGGATCTCAGGTGATAATAAACCCCCTACGGTTTCCAACAAAGTCCAACCACCTCCATACCCCCTTTCCGCCAGCAGGTATAGGACGACAAAGCCGAAAAATTGGAAAATTTTCCAATTTCTTTTTCAATTTTAACGATTTTTCCGCTAAAAGGCAAGATATGGATAGCACTTTCTTGCAAAATTTCGAGACCTCCGAATGTTACCTTTCATTTGATCCTGATCATGTACCTACCTAAATTCTACCGTTTTTGAGATATTCCTGTTTTTATGATGCATAATTTCATGAATATATCTAATTTGTGTGAAATTGCAAAAAATTAGGCGCGATTTCTATTGTTATTAGCAAAATTAATGAAATTATGCGTTATAAAAACGGAATATCTAAAAAACGGTACATGTGCATAGTCAAATTAAAGGTAACGTTCGGGGGTTTCTAAATATTGTAAATAAACTGTATAGTTATCATGCATTTTGGCGGGAAAATCGTTGAAATTTGAAAAAATTATGATTTTTTTTTTTCAATTTTCTGAATTTTCGAAGCTGATATATATAGTTGCACGTTGGTTATATTGGAACGGTTTTTATTATTGCAGTGTCTTCATAACTGGCTCAAGCAGTTGTAAAATAACTTGCGTATGAACAAAACATAAATTGTTTGCGTATAATAAAGTTTTTATTAAAGTTGTGCTATATCGTAAAAACTCTTTTTGTCTAGAAACGGCTGCAGATAAACTGTTTTCTAATTTGTATGAAATATAGTGATATTACTACCACAAAGTATTGAATCTGGAGCATTGTAACCGTAGAGCAAAGCTTTGATTTAAACATTCGTAAATTGGACAAGAAATTACCATAATGACTTTTATTTTTAGTTACATTTTAGCGGTCTTGAAACAATTTTCCAATAAACCCAATTACAACTCTGAAGCAAAAACAAAAGATATTTCCCTGCAACCGCGGTTGTAAAATTGTTACTTGGGTTAGCTTGGCCAATGGGATTTACCAGTGGTTTTTAGTTTAGCTTATTTTTGTTGAGTGCCAGTGATGAAGCTTCGTATAAACATCTACTTGGGCGTCAGCAACAGCAACAGAATGCATCCTAAGGAATACTATGGATATAAGTCACATACTTCCACGCTAACATAAAGTGTTTGCTTTTAATTACTTTTGTTCAGTAAAGGCCAGATTGTTTCTAGTTGACTAATTAATGGAGCAGTAAACACTTCATAGTTTGTTGAATTTAGAGTTAAATATTGTACTAGAATTTTGTGAATTGTTCAGTAGGAAGAAGTGAATAGTAAAAATAAGTAGAGTTGAACATTAAAACCATCGGCATTTATTTTCTGTTCATTGTATCAGCCTTATACCTGATTGGGGGGTTAATGACGACCACAAGCGTTGCCGGAATAGCTCCTGAGAAAGTGTTTCCTATAACACATACTAATACCCAGAACTGATCTAACCAACCTTCTTATTCATGTGTTAACTTTTATGACTTTTAAAGTAAATGTCATAAATAACCGGTAATTGAACAACTATGAAAAATCTGGTCATTACATAATCGTTTCATTTTAAATTTTAATATGTAAGAATTATCGTCAAACAAATCCCATCTGGCGACGATTCCTAAGAAAGGCACTTAATTAAAGGCGACGACAATATGGGGTTATATGACTCTCTCAACCGTACGGGAATAGACTGACAGGATTAGCACAGATGTATGTAGCTAAGTTAAAAGCACTAGGGTTTCGCAGGCCATTAGCTAGGAATATCGTTGGGAGGTAATAAATGCCGGCTCCAGTTAAGGATTTAGGTAATTAGGCTTTTTAAAGTAAAATTTCCATGGTTATAGGGTTTGTTTGCTTCGCATTTTCAAGGACGAAGCAATACGAATTTGATTTCCAGGCATAGCTCTTTTTTGACTATGTTTCTTCCAAATTTCACTTGAATTTTACTGTCAGTATCTTTACCTTTAATACCATAAATTGAAAAAAACTTTAATAAATGACTTTAAATATTTAACGTAAAGACTGACATTTACTACTTGAATGAGAAATAAAGTAGATTTTTTGTAAGTTTGAGACGAAAGCGTCTTCATCCAAACCACTCGCGTATATATAGTTTTCTGGGTGAGTCGCATCAAAGGTCGGATTTGGTATTGGGTGGTATAGACGAGGCAAATATTTCAGCGTCTCGACCGTGTGAATGTCTCACAGTAGGTTTGAGTCCATAGCAAAAAGCGAATCCATCCAAACACTGACTACTACTGACCGAGTCGGACACTGGTTATTATGTTGGATGGTATGATGGTGAGTGAGGAAAACGCTACATTTCGTCGAGCGTCCCATATTATAATAATTTACATATATGTACATTTTTTGTTTATAAGAGAAAAATCTGCTGTTACAAGAGGAACAATTTTCGAATTTTTACACAATTTTTGTCGAAAGTATTCTGAGAATATTTTAATGTAACCGTTCAAGTACACAGTTTTCGCCCTTGAAACTTTCTAATTTATAAAAGATTCCGAAACTTCCTTTCTAAAAACCCTTTATAGACTCTAACCATGTTCTTTATCTCAAAATATGTATTGCAGTAAACTACTCTGTACAACAATAATTACTGGCTAACAATATTTGCAAAAGAAGTTAGAAACCAAACTCGTAATTGAAAATTTACTCTGAATACCCTTTACTTCTAGAAATCAGGTAGTTGAGTTTTTGTCATTTCGAATTTAGTCAGTCACGGTATAATCATCCGTTGCATTCCTTCTTAGTTCAACGGACTTGCATCACTCCCAAGTTCAATGTCCCCTTGGCCCATAAGCAAATCATATGTTTGTTTTCTCTTTATTTTTCTGTCTTATTTGATGACTAATTAGAAATATTCACAATGACATGGCCCCTTTCGTTAATAGCCTTCTGAATATTTTTTCGTGAAATGGAACATACTTATAATCATATCAAGTGGTCAAGTGCAGATGGCAAACCATCTATGGTATGTGTCGGGATTTTTGTTCTCGTTTGTTTAATTTATGTCGTTTTATGTTAGCGAAATGGGGGTAATTATACGTGACTGCGTTAATTTAACGTTTGTTGTTATTTTATACTGTTCTCTGTTAAATTGTATGTGTATTGTTTATAACTAATCAGTTGCTAGTTTGTTTACATTATTCAAGTGAGATTGATTTATTAACAATTTTGCTTTCTATTTAATATAGGAGTTATGTATGTACGTCGGCCACTAGAGAGACTTGGTAGGATTCAAGATTCTCGAACATCAGATAAATATCCTCATTCCATTAAATAGTTTTTTGTGTGTTTCACTTATTTTTAGGTCATCTGGACTGGAGTCCGGCGGCATAGGCGTAGCCAGCGTTTTGTTGTGGGGTGGGCAGTAGGGGGCAGACTGACACAATATTGAAGAAGAATATTCTTCAAGCAAGTATTGTTTTTCAAAAATGTGTATAACTTTCTAAAACGTTAATCAGTGTTAAATCCAAGTTTCCTTACATGAAGCAAACTATTTCATTGACTACCGTTGTTTTTTTCAACCAATGTATGCTTAAATTAAACAACAATAAGAATATCTCCTAAAAACAAGAATAAAATAAGAATAATTTACTACATATAATTATATGGTTTTCTAAAAAACAGTTATTTCAAATTCATGGTTCTAATAAATTGTAAATATATCCCAATAATAGCTCTGAAATTAGAAAATTATTTCTTCAATAAAGCTGGAATTGGTCTAAGACCAATTCTTATGATACCCTAGATGAATCCTCGTATGTATCTGCGCAAATTTGATTTTTGAAGTAGTTTTTGGCATATATTTCTAAAACGGTTCGTCGGACAGTAAAATTATTGTAACCAATTTCATAGGATTTCATAGTCTGAAGATCTTTTCAGTACATTAAAAACATCTCGGTCTGATTGTCTTCAAAGTACCTGTACGTAAAAATCCTAAATTTTTATATGGCAACATCAAGAAGGGGTTGCGGGATTTATCCCATTTTTGAAATTATACTCATCATTTTTATGAAAACGCCGTGTACAAAATTTCAGCCCTCTACGTAGACTCGTTCTCAAGCGGTGTCTAAATATATTGTGGAAAACCAAACTTTTGTATGGCAAGGCAATTCAACGAAGGAGTTACCTGATTTATTCCATTTCCGAACTTAAATTTCCCTTTTTTCTCGAAAAGATCGTGTGCAAAGCTTCAGCTTTCTAAGTAAATCCGTTCTGGAGTTATCGTGAGGATGGACTGACATGCAAAAATTAAAATAACTTTTAATATTATGCTTGGGTTTCCAATCCATTTAGCTATACCTTCATTATTTCTATGTATTACAAACGGAATGACAAACTCAGTTTTCCCAATAGATTTCATTTAGGGTATAATATTCAGTAAACAGTCCAGGATAAAGCGATGCGAAGTACACTGTTGTGTGCAAGATATTCGTCGGTTAAGTGGTTGTTAGATACGCTTAAGTGGATGAAGATACAGCAATGAATTGATTTAAATGTACTTTTATTCATTATTTAAAATAAAGAAGAAATATTACTAGAGATACATATTTTCAATCCATTTTCTTTATATAAATGACATACAAAAAATACTTTAAACAGATTTAAATTATTCTTGCAGAATTGTTGTGACTCAGGTGCCCAATGCCCCGAATCACAACCATAATACCGATACATCAATATATCGTCCAATACGATATATTGATGTACCACTAATTCACCCTGAAAAATTATTTCATTTTTAAATTTCAATAAAAAATTAAAAATGCATTCAGAAATGCATTCCCACATTATAACAAAATGCAATTTAGCATAAATTGCATTTTGTTATCAGACACACATTCCACTCACACGGTATGCACACTTACCTACATACAGTGTCTTCTTACTTTTTTTCCGTATGTACTATGTACATACGTACATTACCTACTTAATCCAATCTAATTGTATGTACATACATACATACAATTATCAAAAATTATTCGCGCCCTCTTAAAATGATATTTCAAGACGGGCGCACAAGTGCATATCGGATTTCAGTTTTGCATAGATGCATATAGCTTGCATCAAAACTTTTGTGCATTTTCTCACGTACGATTTTTCAACGTCGTGAGAAAGCAAAAAGATAATTAAAAAAAACTTTTAAAGATATCGTGGGTACCTGGGCGCAATTTGCCGAAACCTCGGGGAGTTGTTTTTCAAAACGTCGAGCGGAGCGGGCACTTAGAAAATTATCCAAAAAGTGTTTAACGATTATTACCAAATTATTTCATACAAATGTTACAAAATTATAGAAAAAGTGTTTAACTATCGATACCACATTATTTCATACAAATGTTACAAAATTATAGAAAAAGTGTTTAACTATCGATACCACATTATTTCATACAAATGTTACAAAATTATAGAAAAAGTGTTTAACTATTAATACCCAATTACTTCATACAAGTGTTATAAAATCATAGAAAAAAAGTGTTTAACCATTAATACTAGATTATTTCATATTTCATATAAATGACATAAAATTATCAGAAAAAGTGTTTAACTATTAATACCAGATTATTTCATATAAATGACCTAAAATTATCAAAAAAAGTGTTTATCTATTAATATCAGGTTAATTGCTCTCCCCATCCGACCACGGCACTTAAACCACAACATTTTGGTGGCAGCGGAACTCAACCCAAGTCAGTGTAATAAAAAATATATAAATAAATAAAAATAATTCTTTTTCTTAAAATAAAAAGAAAAAAAAATAATAAAATAATACCAAAAAAAAAATAATATCCCGGGTACCCAGGAGGGTACTTAGAGCGGTGAAAAGTTTAAGCGCCTAAGCGCTCACCGTGCGACCCAAGGAGGCTTTCATCCCTGCCTCACTAAGACGATTCCCAGAAGGAAGACTATAAGAGATCGTCGTCCCGGACGCGCGACGTATCTTCATTATCATCATCATCATTATCTCCATTCCTCAGCAACATTATTAAAAACGAGAACGCCTGACAAAGGACTCCAAATATCACATCTCTAGCAACATCATCTACAGCTATCGGAACTAAAAGCCAATACTTGGATAAATACTAAGGTAGAAAAAGAAAACAATTTTCTTTTTTTTTTCTCTTACAAAATTTTTCCTGATTTGTGTAAAAAAATTTTTTATTTTTTGCGAGTGTACGCAAAATACGCTACTCCACGAAGCTACCTCTGCGGTAAGGCTTCGTGAACTTGCTGGCCAGAGGACTTCGATAAACCAGTAATCAATCCCCTGCAATAGCAATTCTTAAGTCTATTGATCAGGAGAAAGATTTTGGTTGGTAGATAGAAATTTTGATGCAATTACAAAAGATTAAGACAACATTTTAAGAAAAAAGAATTTTCTTTTCATATTGCACAACAAATTTAGAATTTATATTTTTTAATTGCAAAATTTGTGCACGTACAAATTAGGATTTTTTGTTTTCATAAATTGACCAATTTGTGCATGTACTTTTACCACATCTTCTATACTATAATCACACATATATATTAGATATATATTTAATTATAATTAAAAGCACATTTTTTCCTTACTTCTTTTACAAAAATTTTAATAAATATTATCCTAAATTTCAACCCAATTCTACGACTTTTACCAAATAAATATTCGCGAATAAGAATCAACCAAGGCAAATTCTTACAGATTCGATTTGATTTAGTTATTTGACAAGTTATTAGAGCACTACAGTCTCTTATATTAATATAGATACAATACATTTTTGAACAAAATCCCATCCTATACGACTTTTCAGAATTAAATTTCTTTCAAGCTATTATTTAGCAGTTGCAATACATACCATTTAAAATTGACAATTACGTGTTTTTGTCTTCATCTTAGCGTATACTCCCTTAGATTTTGCTGAAATATTTTTTCCCCTTTTTCCTAATTTTTACATCTTACATACATACCAACATGACTGACGAAAACAAATCTTTCGATGAACTTTGCTTGTCACAAGTCCCAAAAATGACAGAAATTAGACAAATTCTGGCCGATTATCACAGAGCGAATAAAAGTAAAAGGACTTCAGATTTTACTTCTGGAAAACTCCAACAGTTGGAAGAACTATGGGCTTCATTTGAAAAAATTGAACCCTGATTCAAGACCATGAAAATTTGACTGAAACTCATGATTATTTTAAACAGTCATGCTATGACAAAACGGAGGACTGGTACAATCTTACAAAGGCAACTCTGTCTGATAGGTTGAAATCCATATCAGTCCACAGAGCGCAAAAATAACCCGTTTTACGTCCCACCTCCAAAAACTTCTCAAAAAACGACTGCAGCTGATAACCAAGACAGCACAGACAAAGATTAATCAAATACAGTACGGCTTCGATTACAAGAACAAAAAACATTATCCCATATTATCCAGTCTATAGATAATAATTCACTTGCAACTGCAAGCCAGGCATATCTAAACCAAAAATTAAACTCGTTGCACAAATATTGGGATGATTTTGAAGAAACACACAATGAAATAATCTTGAATGTTGGCCCAAACGACAAAGACAGCGAATACTTCGCAAATGATGTTTACATTAACATGGAAACATTATTCTCAGACACTGTAATTGCGCTGCAAGAGCAATTGGACTCGCGATTCCAAAATGTGACGAATACTACACATAACTTCACAGACCATCACCATAATGTCTCTTTTAGAGACCAGTCGCATTTCTCCTTATCAGACGCAAGGTCAATAATTCCAAATTTTAACGGAAATCCCAAAGATCTTCACAAATTCCTTTCAAGCTGTGATGATATATACGCAACAGCATCGACGGCGAACGAAAAACACTCCCTCCTTAGCTTAATAAGGAGTAAATTATCTGCCGAGGCATACGACGTATACAGATATAATCAAGTCGAAGATTGGCCTACTCTAAAATCGATTTTAAAATAAACATTCGAAGAAAAAATTTCCAGATCCGCCCTACAATCCCAATTAAATAATTGCAAGCAGAAAATAGGGGAAAGCGTAATGGATTTCCTCCAAAGACTTAACACAAGTCTATCCAGACTAAATGAGGCAACCCACTCTTACACAACAGATAAGGTACTCCTAAAATCTTTATTAAAAGATAATGAGAGCCAGGCAGTAAGAGCAATAGAGGACGGATTATCCAATCAACAACTCCAAACTTTAGCCAAAGTGCATTCCGAAAAATCCTTTTCTGTATTAAAATCACACATCTTGGAGCATACATCACGCTTAGAGCAGAAACAACTTGTTTCCCAAGCACAAAACAAGATACATCGAACTCCATTTGCGCAAGCAATAAATTCAAGTCTTCGGTGCTTCAAATGCAATAGACTGGGGCATGCTGCATCAACCTGCCCAGTGATACAACGCTCCACCCAAAATTTCAACGCAGTTCCGAAGCTAAACTCGCAATTACAACGTCCTCCAGATTTTTAGAATGCTACATCTCCATCACAGGTCCCTAGTTGTCGATATTGTCATAGGATGGGCCATTCTATTGAAGAATGCAGGACAAGAGCTGCGAATAATAATCGCTTTAACGACAGCCCAGGAAATCAAAATAATTTCCAAAAGGTGAGCAATACTCCACCAACAAACACGGCTGACAGACAGCCTCAAAATAGGAACTGGCAGCAGCCAGTATTCCGAGAAAGTCGAACTTCACCGCCGAGATATAATAATGCCAATATCTCGGCTAGGTCACCTTCTCCAAATAGGAAGAATAATCGTACTGCATCGGCATCCAGGCATGGAAACTGGATTCAGCGGGGGGTCAATTTCGGCAACCCCTCGCAAATAGAAACAACGGCACAAATTCATCGAAAGCCCGAGGCAATATCGACAGGAAACTAGACGAAAATAAATCAATACATATCCCCGTCCAAATAAATAAAAATTCACTAACGCTTTCCTTGCCTGTCGACATCTGTTCTGCTCCGAAGCTTACCTTTTTGATTGATACAGGAGCAGAGATCAGCTTAATAAAACTCCATCCACTGAAACCAGACAGCATCTGCTACAGAGATGCTGTCTGCAATATAAACACATTATTCACAGAGTCTACTTCAACAGAAGGACTTATTTTCGCGAAATTAACACTGGAATCTGCGCAAAATAACTCCATCCTAGAACACCCATTTCAAATAGTGGGAAATAACTCCATCCTCTCATACGATGGCCTGCTTGGTCATGATTTTTTATCTCGATACAATGCGAGTATCGACTATAAAAATAAATTCATTTCTCTGGAAGTTAATGAATCTGATTCATCTTATCCATATGAACAATACTATTCAAACTACCCATACGTTTATTTGAAAAGCGAAGACCCAGAAAAGAGGTCTCAAACTAAAAGTTTGTTATATACAGGAATAACATTCTCCACTAGGCACATTAATACAAATCTATCTCCTTCAATTGCTTCGAAAGGCAATGCAAATCGATCGTCAGCACATGCTTCACAAGAATGAAGCATAAAGGTAAAAATCTATCTCCATCTATAGCACACAAGAGGCTGAATTAAATAAAATTCTATCCCCGTCCAAAGCTTCACAAGATATGAAGCAACAACATAAAAGTATATCTCCATCTACACCCGCACAAAAGGCTAAATATAATAAAATTCTATCTCCTTCATCAACAAATTCACAAAAAGGGAATTCCAGAAATAGATCAGAAAAGAAGTCAAAGAACTTCAATAAAGTGTTATCTCCTTCAAATTCTATCGAGTCGAAATCATCGAATAACTCCTTCCAAATTTCACAAAAGTTGGAATCATATCTTCTTCCAATTAAAAATACGAAAGAATCGGATAAATTAAATAAAATTAAAATTCCGGCTCGATCAGAATTCATCATTGAAATTCCAACTCCTTCTATTCAACACGAATCAGTCTGTTTCAAGAAGGAAATAAGGCCAGATTTATTTCTTGGAAATTCGATAGTCCAACCAGTCACCGGTATGGCAAAAGTCCTAATCCTCAACACAAATGAGGAGGACGCCGATCTGGCACCTTACGAGGTGAACCCAGTTTACCAAGACTTGGATGACTTTGTGGTCATCTCCACAGACTCTGAAAGAGATCCAATTAAGGGCAGAATAATTAAACAGCAAAACCTTATAAAATTGGATCACTGTAATTCAGAGGAATCTGAGAGTATCCGCAATATCTGTAGGGAATTCAACAATCTCTTCTTCATAGAAGGGGATTTCCTTTCATATACAGATGCGATTACCCACAAAATCGAGACCCTCCAGGACAAACCGCCAATTTATACCAAGCCTTATAGACTTCCTGAGGCAAGCCGAACGGAAATAAATCGGCAAATACAAGAAATGCTTGAGTCAGACATCATCAGACCTTCACATAGTCCCTGGAATACTCCACTTCTCCTGGTTCCTAAAAAACCAGATGAAAATGTAAACAAAAGGTGGCGAGTAGTGGTAGACTTTCGTCGTATTAACGACATTACTATTGGCGATGCGTACCCACTGCCCAATATCACAGATATATTAGACCAGTTGGGGAAGTCGAAATATTTTACCACACTCGACTTATCCAGTGGATTCCACCAGATAAAAATGGACTCGAAGGGACAGTGAGAAAACTGCCTTTGGCACACCCTATGGCCACTACGAATACAATCGTATGCCATTTGGTTTAAAAGGAACCCCTGCTACTTTTCAACGAGCCATGAATAATGTCTTATCTGGCCTTCAAGGCATCTATTGCTTCGTATACAAGGACGATATTGTAGTCCATGGATACAATCTCAAAGATCATAATACAAGACTCACAGCAGTATTTAGCCGCCTCCGCAATTTCAACCTCAAACTTCAACCCGACAAGTGCCACTTCCTAAGAAAGGAAATTATGTATTTAGGGCACATGATAACAGAAAATGGAGTCAAACCAGACCCAGCAAAAATAAAATCAGTTCAGTCATATCCCAGACCCAAGAAGGAAAAAGATATCAAAGCCTTCCTTGGTTTCGTCGGCTACTATCGCCGCTTCGTCCAAATTTTTCGAGAATAGCCAAACCACTCACAAATCTTTTGAAAAAAGATACGCCTTTCAAGTTCGACGCAATCTGCGACGAGGCATTTTGCGAATTACGAAATAAATTAATTTCAGCACCAATTCTATCTTATCCTGATTTCGGCAAAGAATTTTTTCTCACCTCCGATGCCAGTGACTACGCTATCGGAGCACTTCTTTCTCAAGTTGATGATCAAGGAGATCATCCAATCGCCTACGTGAGTCGAGTTCTCAATAGTGCAGAGACTCGTTACTCAACAATAGAAAAAGAGCTCTTAGCCATCGTTTTCGCAGTTGAGCAATTCAGACCATACGTTTATGGTAGAATGTTTACAATTATAACTGACCATAAACCATTAGTGTGGCTCATGAATCTGAAAGATCACTCCTCAAGACTGATGAAATGGAGAATACGTCTTGAGGAATATGACTACAAAATAGTCCACAAATCAGGTAAGCTCAACACAAATGCAGACGCTCTCAGTAGAGCTATTCCGGATAATAGCGAAAATTTCACAGAACCTACCACCTACATAAATGTGGTTACAAGGAATCAAGCTAAAGCTCAGGCGAATTCGAACACTCCGAACATGAGTGTCATTAATCAAAATCCAATTCCATCACAAGTAAACAATTCCTCAGTCATAATAACTGAGACAAATTTTCCCCTTCTACTAACTAAGTATGCAAATCCTAAATTTTTCATCTTGCCAATGCAAGATACAGAACTTGAAAGAATGTTGGATTCGAAAGTAAAATTTTCAGATAAACCCCCACTTTCAGAAACTGAACTGAACTTCTTCAAGAAAAAAGACTCATCAATAGTTATATCAATAACTAATTTACCTTGTCGATCGCAAAGAGATAGATCAGACCTCGAAAAGATTTTAACTGAAATCCGCTCATACACAGAAGCAAATCAGTTAAAACAAATAAATATCTCCTTCCCTATATTAGATCCACAGAATCTAATAATTATTAAAAACGCTTTTGTCCAGATCTTCGCTAATAAGCAAATAAACATAAAGCTCCATCAAGATTCGATTAAATATTTATCCGACATTAATGACATCGAACAAGTTTTAAAAGATTTTCATTCACTACCGACGGGAGGCCATCAAGGCGTTTCCCGTACAATTAAAAGAATCAAAAAGCAATTCTACTGGCCAGGCATGTCAGACGACATCGTAAAACATGTAAGGAAATGTAAACTTTGTCAGGTGAACAAAGTATCCAGGAACCCAAAAATTCCAATGAAAATCTCAAGTATTAGCTCCAAACCTTTCGAAAGAGTGTACCTAGATGTTGTAGGACCTCTCCCAATTTCTCACTCTGGAATCAAATACATCCTTACATTTCAAGACGACCTTTCAAAATTTTCTGAGGCTATTCCCATAGTCGACACCGAGTCTAAGACATTAGCGGAAGCCTTCACGACAACAATAATTTGTCGACATGGTATTCCAGAAAGTATCCTCACAGATCAGGTTCTAACCTCATAAGTGGCATGTTCGCCGAGGTATCTAAGTTGCTGAGAATTAAAAGGCTCAAAACTACTCAATATCACCCTCAAACAAATGGTGCATTAGAGAGAACCCATAGGACCTTAGCAGAATACCTCCGATCTTATGTAGCAAAAGATCCACAAGACTGGGTAACATGGATTCCTTATGCCATGTTTGTCTACAATACCACTCCTCATTCGAGTACTAATTATATTCCACGCGAACTCCTTTACGGATTCCCAGCTGAAATTCCAAACAATCTGAAATCTTCTCCAACCGTTTGCTACAATTA
Source organism: Dioctria linearis (assembly GCA_963930735.1). Taxonomy (NCBI): domain Eukaryota; kingdom Metazoa; phylum Arthropoda; class Insecta; order Diptera; family Asilidae; genus Dioctria; species Dioctria linearis. The sequence continues at coordinate 61,367,418 of OZ005740.1, forward strand.
CGACAATTATGCAAACGATTTAAAAGCGCGTCTACAGCACAGCTTCAAAATTGCTAAAGACATAGCCATGGCCAATAAAAGAAAATCAAAACTACAATATGACAAAAATTCCATCCAGAAATCTTTTATGGTAGGCGACAAAGTCTTACTAAAAAGCAGAGTACGAGATAACAAGTTCTCACCACTATGGTCAGGTCCGTATGAGATCATGGAGAGTAATTCCCCTGAAAATTCCACTATTAAAATCAATAATAAAACAAAAGAGTCCATAACAATGACCTAAAACTTTCTCAGAGTAAAAACTTCATCATCTTCAAATATCATTCAGAGATATTAACATAGTGTCATCTTCCAAGTTCCCAAAATGATGCATATAGCGTTCATTCTAATTTTCATCCCCATAATCTACGGCTCAGGAATAGAGATAAAGCAGCTAAATGCTACTGCAGGCATTTACTTCGAAGAGATTGGCAGAGCCAACCTCTACACCAACGACGGAAAATCGTCACCTATTACGACTTGGCGAATTTTAAATCAGAATTCAACAACATCCAGTTCATCGCCCAACAAATTACAGCGACCTGCCAGAAACTAGACAAACACTCAGCCTTGAGCCACACTTGTAACGGTACGTTGTTACAAATAAATCTTATAGTAGCAAACATAGAATATAAGAATATGTTACTTGTGACCCAAAATAGGAAACAAAGAGCACTATTTAATGTAATAGGCTCAATCTCCAAAGCCCTTTTCGGCACATTAGACGAAGATGATGCCAAGCTATATGATTAACAAATCCGTAACCTCACCCTTAAACAAAACTCCCTTCTATCACTTATGAAAAGCCAAACTGCGATAGTCGAAGCAACCGCAAGTATTTTCAACAAAACTAAAACCGCAATTGAAAAGGAATTCCTAGTCATGCATAAAAAATTGATATCGATACAGATAGCCGCTTCATCATTGGAAAATAGAACACTTGATAACAAGCTATCGATCGAACTCGAATCACTTATTTCCCTAGTTTCGTTAATGGCATTCAGATACCAGAACACTCAGACAGAGTTAATAGACATCCTAACAGATTCAAGACACGGAAAATTTCATCCTACACCTATATCACCTAGACAAATTGAAGCACTTTTATTGAACATCAGGCAGGAATTACCAAATTCAATAATGTTTCCCACCAACTCCAGAGAAAATATTATTACACAGATATACAAATTAAGTACAATAGCCGCAAATACCTTCAACAATAAAATAATTATAGAGCTCAGAATTCCCCTTCCTTTCAAGGAACCATATCAAATTTTTAAAGCAAGGCCATTACCTACACCCCTCAACGGATCTTTCGTGTACATTATCCCATTAAAGGAATATATCCTTATAGACTACAATCGTGAACATTATGTCGAATTAACACAACATGATATTCATAATTGGGCAACGTTGGACCAAATGCATTTTTATTGCGAAATTTCATCCCCCATCCTGAACTGAAATTCAAAAATAAACCAATGTGAGGTAAATCTGATAAAAAAGGAACCGATCCTATCAAAATGTAAAATCCTTACATTAGAACAGAATGCAGTTGTCGCAGCAGAACGCTTGGCTTTTCTCCCTAAAAGATTCCATCCACATAGATATTATTTGCGAAAATTCCATTATCTCACAAGTTCTGCAAGGAACAGGAGCAATGTATATCTATCCAGATTGCTATGTACGAAGCAAAGAATTCATCTTGCACGGACATAGCGTGATATTTTCAAAATTTAATTCTTATTTTATCCCAACAATAAACATTTCCAGTATAATATCGAATATGACGTCCTCCTCAATAGGATCGCATATAAAAATACATACTTTAAATATTACAAACAATATGGATCTAGATGAACTTCTAGAGTCCATTCGTTTCCAAAAACATCAAGAATTAATTCCTCTCAATCCCATAAATAGTCATCATATTCATCATTACGCACTGTCATATTTAACAGTGTCTTTGATCGTATCTATTCTCTGCATATATCTATACATGAGTTATAAAACAAGGGCCCGCAAAGCTAAAAATATTCCGCCGGAATCTAAATTAGAAGATATGCCTAGAGCTGCACCACGAAAACTTACGTTCAAGATAACCCCAGCACCTAAAAGGAAATCGGCTGAAAACGTTTAACCTACGAACGCTAACTAACGGACACAGTAATAACCTCTTCCTAATTTTTACCATCATAAAAATCCCCATCCTCATTGAGAAAAGAACAAAAATGGGTATATGTATTAACCGGGAGTTTAAGAAACAAAAACGAAGCAAATGTAGTTAATATTTAAAATAACGTAATTGAATAAATAAATAAAGAAAAAACAAGGATTCATTATAAGAATCAGAGAGAAAAAAAAAGTATAAAAAGAATTATTTGTGAATAATACTTATTATAGTACCCATTATTTTCTTGACAGGAATTAATAAATAAATTATAAAAAAAAAGAGAAAATAAATATCACCTGTTGGATAAGAAATAAATACATAATAGTAATCATATATAAATATATATATATATCAGAAAAAAAACAAATAAAAAAAAACCATCTAAACGAAATCAAAGAGAATATTACACTAACAATATAGCACAAAACTGCAAATTTGCACAAATCAAGTTGACAACGGCGAGAATCCTATAGGGGTATTACAAACACCAAAAAAAAAAAAAAACAATCAACTTTACAACGCAAAATGCGGGCCAGGGAGACGAACAGGAAAAGTAATTTAGTAACAAGATCTTTTTATGATAAACCTTTTTTTTATTAAACAATCCGTATTAAAAACATGAAGGCAATGAAAAATTCAAAAGAAAAACAAAATTTTTTAAACACTAATTATGATGTCTGCCGGAATCACTCTGCCGCAGGAGCGGGGGCCACCAATGGAGAGTGGCCATCCATAGCACTCGGGGTGGGGTAATAATACGACCTGCCAATAATCACCAGGTTGGCCCATAAAAACAAACAAAATAGAAAATTAGTAAACAAATCAAAACTAATTGGTCACAAAAACTTACCCAGCGCCGACAATGACATATCGTACTGAGGCCACAAAGAGAAACTCCAAGTGTGGTACTGTAGGGCACGGGGCTCGGCTCCCCAAACGGTCAGCGTATCCCGGCCGGGACAGGCGAAGTTGAGCCGGATTGGACCATTCCATCGGGCCCAAACCGACTCAACATAAATTTCATCGATCACCACCACGTAGTCTTTAGGAACCCTATAAGGCGCTCTCGAGATGGCCACGGCAAAAATCATGTTGGAACTAACTAAACTTACGGCACGCAAAATCTATCTATGCACTACAAAGTTGCACCCCAAGCAATTTTTATCATATCAAAACATTAAAACCCCCGAATCTACCCACGCGATTTCGAAATTAAACAAGCCACTCTTATCAGAACAATTAAACAACACCTTTCTTTTTCTCTTCTCTCCAATCTCGCATTCATATCGTATCAACATACAATCAATTGATGCTTAATGACTTTCTTCATTTTTTTTTCTCTCCTTTCCGTTCCCAATTTAACGAATACTAACAAACATGAAACTGATCAACGGCATCTCCATCCTCGCCTTAAAATTATTTTTTGTTTATTTATAATTACTGAGCCGCATACTCTAAATAAATGTGATTACAATAGACAGTAACAACATAAAAATTTATAGGTGCGATTTGAAAAACAAGAGAAAAATAGATTTATAGTGAAAACAATGTGTTACTTTCTTAATAGAAATTAATATATAATAAAGGAATAGCATAATTCAATAAACATGGTGTAACCCACCTTATATACGTAAAGGAAAAATAGCAAAAAATTTTTTTTTGTGTGTGGAGAAGACTTTTCTTTCTAGAGACAAAAATTAACGTTTTTCGTTTCCGCTGGAAATAATAATAAATAAAAGTTTGTGTAAATAATAATGTAGTATAATAAAACTAAATTGTAATAATAGTAAAGATAATTTTAAAATTCTATAGACGCAAAAATAACATAAATATGGTAGTTATAGAAAAAGAAATTCCCTTTTTTTTGTATTTGTATTGTTGGTATTGCTATTCCCTTGTATTCTAGTATAATAACTAAGAATCCATATTTGTCCTGAATAGGCAACCTCTAAAGTTTTAGATAGTAAAATCTTACTTTCCTTTACCATAATATACCCGTTAGTATTGTAACTAGATATGTAAAATAACAGTAGTTTAATATAAATAATAATTAAACTTTTTTTTATTGTAAAAAAAATGTGTATTCCCACGTAACTTTAGGAGATTAGAATAAATAAGAATGTTTACATATTTCGAGGATATGTAATATGCTAACCGATTCGACTAACGACATAAAATTTCATTTAAACGATATATATGTACATTGAAAAAAGAAAGTTTTTCTTCTCGAGAGAATAAAAACTTTCTTTTCCCCAGGGGCGAGGGATGTTGTGACTCAGGTGCCCAATGCCCCGAATCACAACCATAATACCGATATATCAATATATCGTCCAATACGATATATTGATGTACCACTAATTCACCCTGAAAAATTATTTCATTTTTAAATTTCAATAAAAAAATCAAAATGCATTCAGAAATGCATTCCCACATTATAACAAAATGCAATTTAGCATAAATTGCATTTTGTTATCAGACACACATTCCACTCACACGGTATGCACACTTACCTACATACAGTGTCTTCTTACTTTTTTTCCGTATGTACTATGTACATACGTACATTACCTACTTAATCCAATCTAATTGTATGTACATACATACATACAATTATCAAAAATTATTCGCGCCCTCTTAAAATGATATTTCAAGACGGGCGCACAAGTGCATATCGGATTTCAGTTTTGTATAGATGCATATAGCTTGCATCAAAACTTTTGTGCATTTTCTCACGTACGATTTTTCAACGTCGTGAGAAAGCAAAAAGATAATTAAAAAAAGCTTTTAAAGATATCGTGGGTACCTGGGCGCAATTTGCCGAAACCTCGGGGAGTTGTTTTTCAAAACGTCGAGCGGAGCGGGCACTTAGAAAATTATCCAAAAAGTGTTTAACGATTATTACCAAATTATTTCATACAAATGTTACAAAATTATAGAAAAAGTGTTTAACTATCGATACCACATTATTTCATACAAATGTTACAAAATTATAGAAAAAGTGTTTAACTATCGATACCACATTATTTCATACAAATGTTACAAAATTAAAGAGAAAGTGTTTAACTATTAATACCCAATTACTTCATACAAGTGTAATAAAATCATAGAAAAAGTGTTTAACCATTGATACTAGATTATTTCTTATTTCATATAAATGACATAAAATTATCAGAAAAAGTGTTTAACTATTAATACTAGATTATATCATATTTCATATAAATGACATAAAATTATCAGAAAAAGTGTTTAACTATTAATACTAGATTATATCATATTTCATATAAATGACCTAAAATTATCAAAAAAAGTGTTTATCTATTAATATCAGGTTAAGTGCTCTCCGATCCGAGCACGGCACTTAAACCACAACAGAATCTATCGCTGTTCAAACAAAATCAACAATTCTTCAATAAGTTAATAGTGCTAACTTCAAAGTTCAATTTCTTAAATTCATACAAAATTCGCAAATAATTAATATTCCCAGTGAGATAGCCGAAATTTAAGCAGATCTGTATTAAATCATTAAACGCCATATCTATCGAAATATTTATTCGATTTGATTAATAAAACATTTCCATTGCCAGTTACCACCCGACTAAAACTAGTGGGGCATCTTTCTAGGTTGCAGATCATCTGAATCAGCTCTTTATCTTCAGATTTGCAAGGCATGGCATTATTTTCTTGATATTCGGCATTCTAGGGCTACTATTCTTGGATCTCCCAATTGAAACTTGTAAAAACTATGGCTGCGGCAAACCCAGGTGCGACAAGTTCTTTTAAGATGTTTCCATTACCACCATCTCCTTGTAAGTTGAAAAGTTACTAACAGTAATATGGAGCGACTGTCAAAACTCATAGTATGATACCTGATCATGTATAGCGAATTCACAAATTCATCTCGTTTCTTAGCAGCATTTTCAATTCCGTAAGAGATAGTAAAGCTCGAAATGACTGCTTCACAAAATTTATTGCCATAATCAGAGGCTCCCTTACTTGCGTCTACAATAACCAAAACATATACAACGATAGTCCCCGGTAAAAAAAATTTATAAATCAGACAAGTACGGATACAGAGCAGTCACGTCGCAAGGAAGATGCAGATTGGGTGCAGACTGGAGATAGAAACACACGTGTGGCATGGCATTCCATTCTATAAAATGAAGAAGTGCTCATATAAGTTTACCTTGATTTCGTTTCGACTGTTTGTTGAAATTTGTATACCTTTTGAAAAGTCAAAAGTCACGTCGCACTCTCTAGTCTAGTATTTATGGTGCTTGGTGGTGGCTATTGAAGTAGATTTTCTTGTCGCCATGGGTCGAACGATATACAATCGCAGCAGTAGTAAACAGGTCATTGATCTGACGTCATATACGCTTTACGCGAAAATACTTGCACTTGCGCACCCTGTTCATTTCAAATATCGTTACCACTTTGTGGTGAATTAAATAGCATGCCAAACCAATGCCATTATCAAAAGCGACGAAATTAAAAAATCTGTAAAAATCGAATACCAACAAGATGAGGACCGTTTAAAGTGTGATTTGCCAAGCGTTAGCATACTTCAAGTTAATGAAAACCCACCAAAATCTTGCTTCCCCAGGAAATAACCTGATTTTTAGAATAAAGCGTCGTTAGACTATAATTTAACAAAGTTCTTCGGATAAAACACTTTCGTAAAAATGCACCCAAATCACTGCCAGACAAATTAATTCAGGAATTTGCCCATACAGAAAACGAAACGCGTCGTTGGCAGTCCGTTAGCATTCTATCATTTCTCTTCTTGTAAATAAAATTTTGATATGACAATTTCACTTTTACTTGGTGGCATCCTCAAAGCCTTTACACGAGAGTATTACATGACAGAAGTAATTGAGGCAGAATTATTGAAATCTCAAATTAAAACATAATTTAGGAATTTCGAAATCAAAACTGACCACATTTACAAATTTAGTAGAACTTTTAAGTAACTAGTTATATCAAGTACACTACACAACACACAACTCAAATAAATGGCTGCTTTGCACCATGACGCCGAAATTTAGAGATGTTTTCTTCATCACTTACGTTATAATCTGAATTCACACTATGAATTTCTAAAGATAGATCTCTCCCCGACATTTATTTAACTTACTTAAAACTCTAATGAATTTACTTCTTTAAAAACAGGTAAATTATTTGACACTGTACTCACCGTTGTACTTTCAGCTGTATAGCACTAACAAAGATGGCCGAGTTTGAATCAGGCAACCCCGACTCAAGTTGGGTGCTCAAAGATCTGTTGTTCTTTTTGTTATAAATTAATGATTTTAAAAATTAATACTCTAATTGAGTATACCTTTAAGTTTTTACTAATAAGAAATGTTATTTTAATTGAAAATCTTAAAATTCATTATACACAAGACACTACAATTTCAGAACATGTCCTTCTAAATAAAAAACTATACATGTCATTTGCACAGCACCAGCAGAAAATAGTTAGTGCCACCTAGTATGCAATAGTCATGTGTGAATATGTATTATGTTTATTTAAAAACTAATATGATTTAATAATTTAATTAATTAATGCACTTGACAATTTTTATTTTAGACCAATAATTTTTTTAAATTTGATAAGCTCATTGATTGATTTTGCAACCAAGTTCGGGATAAATTTGAATTGAGGGAATTTGAATGGAATGGAATCGGAATGTGACCAGATGACCCTGACCTGACCGACAAAAGTCTTAAATGCTTCATGCGTAAAACATACTGCGTTTATTTAATTATCGAATTTATTAAATTGTATATGACAGCATAGTGAAAATTTGTTGGCGTCACCTCTCGTCTTGTAATCAAAGTTCCATAAAATCAACACACGCTGCAGTTTGCGTAGATGAGAGACAATATCTACGCGTACACCTTTCCTTTACTTTGCCTAGGCCCATTTTCAAGCCTGCCGGTTAGCAGGCGAATATCACAGTCTTCTTGCCTTCTGGTTGACGAATAAAGACAAAAAATGTGATATCGCAGATTTACATGCAACGAAACAGAGCGGCAAATTGATTAATTTTCATAAATAAATGATAATGACAAGTGGCAGAATTTTCAGATTTACTCTCATGTAATACGCCGCTTTTGTGAAATCACTTTTTCTGAGATATTGAAAGAGCTCACCAAAGTCTGTTCCAAAGTTGTTGCTGTATAATCCATGTTATTTGAACAGAACGTGCTTCTGTTTACATGCTTTGCTCTAAAGAGGGTGGGTGTTATCAGTATTGGGAGATCGTGGAATTCCATATTCTGGCAATTTCTGCCATTAAGATATTGAAAAGTAGTAAATTAATATGTAGTAGCACTGATTACTTCGCGCCCTAGTTGCTAATGTACTTTTATAGAAATCTCTACTATATCAATAAAAATTCATTAGTTTTCGAAAGTTACGTGAACCGAACTATTCCTTTTGGTGTATTTCTTATGCTTTTGGTACCTAGGATGAAAATGGTCGGAATTCGCATAATATAATATTTTGTGGGAAAAGTCGCCATTAATTCCCATTTTCGAGAGAATTTTACCCGCAAAAATCTCCCAACGCTACTGTAACTCATTCTCTGATGGGCTTGGGAAAAATGAGAATTTTATTTGACTGATAGACATTTAACATCTCCTTTCAGCACATTGGCCAAAACGACATGTGTCTTTTCTTAAAAATTGAGGTAGAGTAGATATACGAAAAATTCATTATTATGAATATTTTGAAAGGATTTTGAAGTTATTCAAAATTTTGCAAATAATTGAATAAAATCAATTATGCTTGTATGTACATTATATCTTACTACATGAAGGAAGAGTGAATGAAAGAAAAAATTGCAAATTATTAGCAATAATTGCTTCGTATTTCTGTGGGGGGGCACCGAGCCTACACGGGCTTATCTGGGGGGGGGGGGGCATTTCCCACCCGTGCCCCTACCTCGCTACGCGCATGTCTGGCGACGGCATGTACTACTTTGACAGTAACTGATTTTTCTTTTATATATGGAGTTGTCCGATTTGGTCAAGGCAATCAGTGTTTCTTTGTTTCCAACGAAGAAATTATCCCTGCTGATTATGGAACATTAGGTAGTATGGACAAACAAACCTTCTATATCTAGAAAGCAGCTTATTTGCAGCACAATTGCGGCGATAAAGCGACAGACGAATTCCTATACAATATAGGCTCCATAAAACGTTCCTTAAGAAAAGTGTTCCTAGGACTGCAATATTCGTCAGTCTTCGTAATTGTGTGTTGAGCCTTATCGCTGCTTTCTGCCCACTAATCGCATGTTTTTTTTTCAGTTCAGAAGCGAAAGGTGCTTACGAAGGATTTACGCAACGATGATTGTCCTGTCCCATTGCTCAAGAATTCGACAATTCTTTTCCAAAGCCATTCTGCGTTTGATCACTAACTCTTTTTTTTCATCACGCTCCAAATTTTTACTAATCAAATCTTATCTAGATAATTTCGCCACGTAATCTTGATGACATATGTACATCAATTAGCATTGCTGCAGTAATTAATGGACGCTTCCAGCATAGTCATATTTTCCTGTCAGTGATCTTCTATGGAGTGAAAAATTTTAGCAAATCCTTTAAAGAGTGGAAATAAATTTGCTCGTTCAGTTGAGTAATTAAATTAAGCGATTTATCATAACCTTTTTTCGGATTTCACTGGAAAATGAATGCTCGATTTATTTTGTTGGCGGTAGGGGAAGGTCGAAAACTTTGTGTGATTTATGGATATGCCTCTGGCAGTTTTGATCCGCAGACGGTAGGATAGAAATACCATGGACTGTGTACATATATTTAAGTACAGATTATATGGTGAGCGGCACTTTTTAAATTAGTGCCTTTCAAAGCTACTAACCAAAAACGAAATCATCAAATAATATCGATATCCATCATGAAACTCGTCAGTTCTCTTATTAATCGATAGTCGAGTTGAAGTGAATGAAGTGTACACAAATTTCATTTTATTTGGTGTACCTTATTTGCTCTATGACACCTGAATATATATCTTATTTGCCACTTACTCGAGAGCTTGATTGTAGCTGTTGTTTAGAGAGTACTTTGATGTTAATTTGACGAATTTGCATAAGCACTTGAATAGAACTAAACCACCTTCAAAGTAATAAGATTCATTTGAATTTGTAACAGTATATAGTAGGGGCAATCTTCTTGCTTGCTTTTTATTGACATTAAGGCAAACTTTCTATAGAAAAACTGATTGAGACTTTGAGCTCAGAGGAATGTCACATTATGCATGAATGGCCTTTTGCTTTGCTTTTCTAATAGCAATTAGAAGTTTTAGGGTGAAAATTTCTCAGAAATTCAAATTCGTGTCCTTGTTTTTATTTTAGATCGCGAAAACAATTGTTTTCTTTAGACAGCTGATGATTTTGGATAGTTCTGTGTCTTAAATTATAATTTCGGCCACTGTGCCAAAAATAAAGGGGGCTTAAAACCATTTCGATCCATAAAAGTTTGTGTGAAAATGTTGGAAAATTTTATTTATTGTTAGTAAGGGTGCCCTTCCATGGATTCCTGGTCACATGGAGAACATGGGGAATGAAAAGGCTGAGCTTTTAGCTAGGGATGGCTCTGATTCTCCGATCCTCGGACCGAAACTACCCGTAGGCGTTGCTACCTCGTGTATCGAGTCTCTCATCAAAGCGGCTGTTCATAGAAAGCATCAGCAGAGATGGGCGAACTTGAAAACTTGCATGTGTACAAAACTCTTTATTGATGGGCCCAATGGGAATATCTCCGATTTTCTCATGGGGCTCGGTAGGAAAAAATGTAGAATTGTGGTTGGCATCATCACCAGCCACAGCTGACTTTGCGCTTACCTAAAAAGGATGGGAGTTGTTGACAGCCCTGAGTATCTGTTCTGCCTAGAGGGAGAGCCTGAGACAACCGAACACTTTTTGTGTGCATGCCCGGCCTTCACCCGGAGCAGGCTGGATACTCTAGAGTTTTGCCCTTCTATCTGTGGATGAACTGAAAAACCTTCCTCACCAAGAGCTGGTGCTTTTCATTATGAGGACAGTAAGGTTTTGTTGAATGGGCTTCTAACACGACATCACAATCGGCCGCTATCGCCTCCGTGCTTGGAATAGGATCTCCTGTCCACCTGTATAAAAAAAATAAGAAAAAGGTGTCCAGCCAACAGACTACAAAATTGTCTACCAAGATATGAAAGTTTGCTTAGAGATAACTATTATTTCCATAATCCATTATGTTATACATGTAAGACAAAATTTGACTGGCAGATTTTGTAACAGACGAAAAAGAAACTTTCACTCATCATCTTTTGTAGAGCATAATTGAAAGTGTTGTCTGTGCGTCATTCCTTGAAAGAGTAGGAAAAACTTATGCCAGTGACTAACGTGATGGTAAAAATTGCTATGATCATGGTTGACCTAGGTAGTCATAAGATTTCACGGACACAGAAATCTGGGCAATTTGAACCCAAATTGCTGATAAGCGAAACAGCTAAATTGGCAAATTCGATTATTCTTCTAAAATCACTTCGACCGTTCAAAGATGAAAAGAGAGTAAAAGAAATATGCCAAGCACAGTCCACATATACATGGAGACCTAAGGAGCTAGTTATTTGGACTCTCCAAAAGATCCCATGCTCACATGGGCACATACGACGATATTTATCAAAATTAGACGGAAATATTAATGTAAATGAAGTCCAAGATGTGATAAAACAACGGATACTAGGAATCAGACCAAATTTCCTGTAGGTGGGTTAACACTGTAGACTTAGGACATGAACTGAATTAACGTCTAAACCCAAAGCGGAAACGCATCAAATAATTACCAATAATAATTTGGTTAACAAACTTATCTATCGTTACGTGACAATGGAAATAATCTCAGATGTCACAGCGAATTGTCAGCTGACTCAAACTAAGATGAAGTTAGTCAGGGTTATAGTACCAAGAGTAGGGAATTCGAAATTGTAATTTGTTATTTGTATGATAGTAATGATTATAAATACTCAAAGTTTGTCAAACAACGATTGTTAGTAACTTTAAGATAGAATAGGATGATTGAATCGCTTGCTAAGAGTTGCAAAGTAGTCAGACGAATCGCAGCTAGGTAGAGTAGTCAGTGAAGTCGGCAGATCCCAGTGTGGGCCCAGCTTTAGAAATGCGCATTTCGAAGACGAGTGCGTGTTGTGAATCGAATTGAGGAATAGCGCAGATGGAGGAGCTCCCGTCACAGTTGCCCGAGTTGGAATACATTGTGAAAAGTGAATTCTCTAGTAGTGCTATATATATTAGGAAAATAAATAAGCAGTAGCTGTAGCAGTTAATTACGTGAGCTCGACTCGAAACGTTTAAGCTGGCTCCTGAAAACCGAGAGGTAAAGGCATGCGGCATAAGTCAAATAGTGTAGTGGCACACAGTTTTTACATATTTTAAATTCCCACAGAAGGGCACCAGACCTGAAAATTCGGAAAATCGAAATTTATACAAAATCAAAATAAGTTCGAAAAATTGAAATTTCTACAAAATCGACATGAGTACGAGCCTCACCCAAGTTTGTTGGATGCCGAAGCAAAGATAGGTAAAGGAGCGACGGAGGAGGAAAAGAGGGAGACCGAAAACAAACGGCGTAATTAATAAATATTATTTTCGATAGAAAGGCACCAAAGACGAAAAGGAACCGCGATTGTGAGAAGCCCCTTTAAGTCTCGAGGAGTGATCAACTGAGAAAAGGGAGACGGAAAAAGCTTAGCAGGAACTCCAAAGACAGGAAGGCGCGAAACCTCCGTGGCCGTAATGATAGTTCAAATGGCGGAATTGCACACATCAGCGTCTGTGTAGCGGTACTTCGCACAAGAGCGCCATCTTAGCAGTACTTTGCACTACAGCCTCAACATAGCGGTACTCAGCACCACAAAGACACCACCTGGGATGAACAGTTAGTATAAAACACGTAGTAATTAGATAATTTGAAGCAAAAAGAAAAAGGATACAAATAAGTATTGAATATAAGGCTAAGTTTAGTGGGTGGCAGTAGAATTAGAAATTATATTTCTTGGAAGAAATTGTTATAGATCAAGTGCTGTGTTTTAAACAAAGCCTGTCCACCACACGCAAGATATTTTCGTAAAGGAACGCCTGAAAGAAGGTCGTTATAAATTTGGGGCGCAACCGGGATCTGCATGTGTTGTAGCAAATCTCACGCTTGGTTTAAGTCTTGGGAGGTGATACCAGCTGTAGTTATAGAATCGTGGAGAAACTTAAATCTGCCTTTCGAACTTAAATCTGATTATCCTTGTTGGTGAAACCGAATGTGCTTGAATCTAACTTGAATGATTATGTTGAAATTTCAAGACGGATGGGTTTCATTGGTAGTATCACATTGACGGCGGAGGATTTAATTTTTTTGTAATTTGGTACATGCGGCCACTAGCTTGGAGGTGTTCGTAGCTGGAGATTATGTGCGTATATGTCTGCAGGTGTATCCATCAAACCTATATGAAAAGGGAAAGTGATTAGTTTAGGACAGCACGTTTAATGATCAGGACGTAAGTCGAGCAATATTAAAAAAAAAAAAAATTAATTTTGGACGTTTGATAAATTTCGGGGTATATTTTTATCGTGATAATAGAGTCGTGAGAAAGGCCTCTTGGCGAGGGAGAGTTTACAAGTATTAAAGGAGTTCTTAAGCTTATTACTGCCTTAAAGGGGCTTAGCACAATCTAGATGTATTTTGTTATTTTACTTATTGAATCAAAGTGATCGGTTGTAGTTCTTCTAGAGGAAAGCGGCCTCACAGATAGAAGGCTGTGCCTTTTGTGACAATTCTTACAGCTTGCCTTTCATTAAGTTCAGTTACTCGTCGGCGTTGGTGCAGGTTAGGAAGATTTCGGCTTGAATATTTAATGAAACAGTGAGAAAGAGTGGGGTATATAGCTTCTGAAGAGCAAGGTATTTTGTATACCGCCTTCCTTGTAGAGGGTAATGTGATGAATGGCGGAAGTTGTGTATTTCGTGTAGTGTTAATCCAATCTCAAATTTGCTTAATTTCCTTGACAGTAAATATAACAAGTGGTGAAAGAGGCTATGGTATCGAAATGTACAAAATTTAATGAGTATGAAAGGTTAGTCTTAGATAATTAAGTACTGTTGATCATTATATAACATCTGGTTAAGTAAGGATTGCTTAGCTCTCAAGTTATTCTGAACTTTCCGAAGATTGTCAAGCTGAAAATATTTTAAAGCATTTCGATCTCGCTACTTCAAGTTTTGAGAAAGGAACTCGTCTCAAGGAACCAGATAGTCGTAACGTCTGATCATCAATAAATATAGCAAATGGTTAAGATTTTAGAATAGACCACCGGGAATGAAGGATTATCAGCAAAGCGAATCTGCAGTGGCAATTTTTTTTCCTTGTTGATTTGTTCGAATGTCCCAATCTGCATTAAATGAAGTTCAAATTTATATGTACAAAACGTAAATAATTAGTGAAGTCAAAACAAGTGGAAGCTTGAAGGGTAACAAACCTGATACATATTTCTCTACTAAAGAGTGTAACAAATTAGAAAGCTCTAAAGGATATGAGTAGTAGAGAGGGATGTGTCAGATTCGAACATTAGATTTCGCAGCTTTAAAGCCATAAATAGAAATGTTACCTGTTAATCTCTCGTGGGGTGAGAATAATTCTGAATTTTTATTGAATAGCCAACCTATTGGTCAGGCCAAGAGCGAGGGACACTGCGGCGATATTTAAGCATGTGTCAGCGTATGAAGGTGTATGGGTTATATATATATATATATTATATTATATATAAGTAATATGTATATTTATCCTTAAGTCTATATGCAAGAACGTGAACAATGACATGTTGAATCATATGCTAAGATAATTAAAGGCAGTAATGCGTAAGTAAATAAAGTAAAATAAGAGCGTCACTATTGGTAGTGGAATAAGGAAGATATTAAATCACTTGCAAGAGTAGAATTGCGAATTGCAGGCAAAATTGAAATTTCTTCGTTTGATGAGCAACTTGTAATATAATATACCCGGGTGAAATATCTGGAATATACTTTTGTAGCAAAGTCTGATTAGAATTTATATAATTCAGTGAGCTTGTTGTGGAATTTTAAAATAGGACAAAACTAATATTCTCTATTGGCACTGTATTGTCGTGAATAATTTTGGGCACTTTCATTCGAGCTTTTAGCCGGGATAATAGCAGCATTCGAATTTTACCTGCTCACACCCATTGACTCTAATCCTACGCTTTCGTTTAAAATATTTGGTAGGACACATACTATACATTCAAAATGTCATTTGGAGAATTAGCTAAGTTCTTCGCAGATCGTGAGATAGGGTATGAAATGGGGTGAGACCGCATGATTACACGATAAAAGGAAGAGTTGATTGGTGGAGGAAACAACTCATTAAAGAATCCAAAGACGGAATTGACGCTCTTCAGATAACTTCTTATCTTCCGCCGGTAGAAGACTTGGAAGAGGCAAACACTTGATTTACTGGAATAAGTGAGGCGGCTGATTCGTATGACGGCTCCTTAATGGAGAAGGTAGCACTCAGATCTCAGTTCTTAGAGCAAAGAGTGAGGAGAATTAAAGTGGAAAGGGAAGGGGAAGATCCGCAAGACATTGGTGCTATGCAAGACATTTTACTAAATAGTATTGCTGACCTTAAAGCTATTGTTGAGAAGAAGCAATACGAAATATTGAAAATAGAAAGCTTAAGGAATTGGAAGGGTAGAAGTACAATTAATCGGAATGAATCTATGGAAAGTGAAGGAGTCGATTTAAATCCAGAAGGAAATAACAACCGGGTCGATTTTGCCCATCGTCCAGTAGAACCCCGGAAATCAGATTGCGCTAGCCGCATTGATGTATTGCGGTTTGAAGATCCTAGCGAAGATGAAATGGGTTCATTCCTCCTGGTAGCAGGTGCATCAACCTTCCGCCCACTAAGCAATCGATTCAGTCCTAAGTTATATAAGTGGTCAATTTCAGGGGATAATCCGAGAGAGTCGGCATCAGGGTTCTTACAGCGAGTCCCAGATTTTGTCAGGTCTAGACATGTATCTGACATAGAAGTTTTAGAATCGTTAGCAGACATCTTAGAAGGATCTGCTTTACGTTGGTAGACGCCGTAGAGATCATTAAACGAATAATAAGGTGTTTGTGAAAAAATTTCTTCATGAACCGTTGAGCAGCGTGGATAAGCAACTCGATTATACCAAACGGAGGAAGCAGCGGGAATCTGAGAAAATGTACAGTATATATCGCTAATTGAAGAACTGTTCTTTCGTTTGCCTCATCCACCGACGGAACGAGACACAGTTAATATAATTCGCAGAAACTTGCTACCATAGTACATTCGAGCTTTATCGTGACTCGAGTTTAAGTCGATAGTTGATTTAGAAAGAGCTTGCAGAAAACTAGAAGATGGTGAAACCCAACCGATAGAGAACTCAAGTATGAAGAGGGACAATCGTTTTTTTCAAATCGCGAAACACCAAATAGTAGTGGAAGCTGGGAGCGACGTGCACATGGGCTAATTGGGGTCAATAAAACTCAAGTGGGATTTTCAAATACAAGCAATAATAGTTACAGACCACATTTGTATTCGAGAAATAACTCCCAGCGTCACTCACGCAATAGCTGGTTCCCCAGCAATACACCAAGTCCAATATATCCCGCGAACAATCCAGCCCCCAGAAACTCAAAGCCATGGAATTTTTCGTCACCCAATCCATATAGGCAAGACGCCGATACAAGTTTTAGATCTAGTTTGAACAATAATGCAGTTGTCAACGAACTAGATTTCCGCGCAGATAAACCGTCGAGTGGCACAATCTTAAAGGAAAACTGCAGAGAAGCTGGAACTCGAGGGACGGTGCCAGTTTCGGTAGAATACCGTCCTTAAATGTGCAAAATAACCACTCAATTTACAATACTGTTCTAGACGTAGGCGATAGTCGACGATTTATATTAATTAATATTTTAGGTACGGAAGAAGAGTCGTTGTTAGATAGCGGGGCATCAATTAAAATAGCTGGTGAAAAGGGAAAAAAGATACTGGAAAAATTAAATCTAAAAGGCGTTAAAGAAGTTTGCGAACCAGTTTGTACTGCTGATAGAACAAAGCATAAAATTACAAAGGTTTTCTACATTCCTATTAAATTTAAATCTATCGTAAGAATTCTTAACATTATGGCGGTGTCAACGATAGATAAGAGTATTATTCTGGGAGTTAATTTTTGGGAGACTTCTGATGTATATGTTACACATAGGCTTGGGAAATGGGAAATCAGTGACTCATCAGTTCAAGGAGAGTATGGACTAAAAGAGGCAACGGAACTCACTCCAAAACAAATCGTAATGTTGAACGAGTGTAAGAATAAGTGTAAGAGTTTAGGTAATGGAAGGTTGGGCAGTACGAATCTGGTGTAGCGTAGGATAGATACGGGGGAAGCCGAGCCAATCGTGCAAAGAGGGTACCAAGTTTCACCCGCAGTTCATGATCGACTTATAAAAGAAATTCAAAGGATGATAAGTTTTGATGTTATCGAACCGCCTTTTAGCCCATGGTGCTCTCCTACAATGTTACTTAAGAAATCGAATGGGGCCAATAGATTATGCGTGGACAGCCGCAAGCTAAACAAGGTAACTAAACGATCACCATATCCTTTACCAAGCCTTCAACAATTAATGGGTAGGTTATTTGGGTATTCGAAGACGGTGTTTCCGTACCTTGATGAAATTATTGTGACGACAGAATCATTCGACGAACATTTGCAAGCTCTTAGTTGGGTTGCTAGTAGGCTAGAAGATGCAGATTTGACGATAAATTTCTATAAATGCAGGTTTGCTCGGGGATCACTCAAGTACGTAGGATTTGTAGTTGATAGTAAAGGACTTTGTACTGACCCAGACAAGATAAAGGCGATGCTGAATTTTCCAAAGCCTAAAGATACACAGAAATGAAGCGTTTTATCGGACTTGCTTCATGGTGTAGGCGTTTTGTATCGAAATTTGCAGAGATCGTTGCTCCTCTCCATGACTTAACCAAATTTAAAGACAAACGTAAGACTCTATGGTGGACGCCGGCAACTGAAGCAGCATTTATCAACCTTTAATCAAAATTGGTGGAACCACCGGTTCTGGCTAGCCCGGAGTTTAGCAAACCAGTTTAGCTGCAGTGCGACGCGTCAAACAATGCCCTGGGTGCTGTATTAGTGTAGAAATCAGTAAGTGATGAGGAAAGGCCAATTGCTTATGCGAGCAAGAAACTTAGAGGAGCGGAAGTTAACTATACAACCACGGAGAAAGAGTGTTTAAGCATTGTTTTTGCGTTAGAGAAGTTTCGAGGATATTTGGAAGGATATAAGTTTTACGTGATAACTGACCTTCAGCATTAACTTTGCTTTTCCGGCAACCAAATTTATCGGGGCGTCTAGCGCGTTGGGTTATGAAGCTACAGAGTTTCGATGTGTAGATGGAGGGTGGAAGGAAATGAGCTATACATTAAGGATACGAACGAACTGTTTTCTAGCGACAACTACTAGAAAAGGGTAATTCCGAAGTCCGCACGACTGCAGTAGTAAAAGAGTGTCACGATATACCACAAACCGGACATCTAGGCATATACAAGACTAGGCGCAGCAATAGTAAACCGTATGGACCAATGGGGCAATTCCGAAAAGCAGTCAGACCATGGCAGATGATAGCGCTAGATTTAATGGGACTATTTCCGAGGTCGACCCAAGGTAATACATATCTGTTAGTGATATGTGATTGGTTCACAAAATATGTACGTCTCTTTCCATTAAGGAAGGCGACAGCGAAGAAGGTAACGCAGGTGTTAGAAGAGCGAATATTTTTGGAATTTGGTGTGCCAGAAGTAATCATAGCCGAAAATGGCAAGCAGTTTGACTGTGGGTTATTCCGAAATTTATTAATCGAGTAAGACGTGCCAAAATTCTGGTTGAACTTCAGATATCATCCGCAAAGCAATTATACAGAACGATGGCTCAGCAAGCAGTTTTCGGCCAAACTTACGCCAAAGTTCGTGAAATGTTATATAATCGACAAACTGTCCGACTTAGTACACCGGTTAGCTGACCCTAAGGGGTCAGATCTCGGATAGTGGCACGTAAGAGACTTAAAGCAGGGTGTAGATGCATTTAAACAAAGTTAATGACCCGAATTTTTAAGTAACGTTTAAAGAGCGACATAAAAGGGATGTAGGTAGGCAATGAAAGGGCGTATTTTACGTGGCTTACGGCTAAACTCCTTAAGGAAGCGCGAAATAGTTGTCTTCCGTGCTTAAATGTGTATGGCTGTGGGTATAAGCCCGAAATTGGAAGCAGATATTAAGACGAAGTGTAGGACCAGAACTTAGTACGAAAAAAGCTGCCGTGTGGTGAGTAGAGTTGAATTACAATTTAAGAGACAAGACTAACTTTTAAAGTTCTCCTGAGCAAAAGAAATAGTGGTCAGGGCCGTTCAGATATCGATGTCAGATTTAACAAGGTATATGTTCACTGATCGAGTAGAGCAAAAGAGCACATACAGAGTCAGGTCCAACGTAACAGTAAAAGTGCAGTATATTATGAAACTATGTTCAGGGTTAACACTTTAGGTATTTACTGAAATATTAGTAGCAAGTAGCCTGCGGGTAGGGGGTATAGCCGCGGGGGCCGGAGCAAGTTAAGTGAACGAAGGCAAATAGGCTGGAGTTGGTCATTGGGAAGGAGCAAGTCGTCTTGGTTTATTATGTCACAGTCTGATGAATACTTGCCAGTTTTCTCTGATGTTGTCAATTGCAAGTCTAATTTGGTTGCAGTCAGCTTCTCTGGCATAAATAATTTCTTTGAAAACTCCCCCACCAAAAAAATCAATGGGATTTAGGTCAAATGATCTCGGTGGTCATGTAATTACTCCATTATGATCGATCTTTTTTGTACAAATTATAACAACTTTCTTTCAGGCGTTCCATTACGAAAATATCTTGCGTGTGATGTAGAGGCTTGGTTTAAAACTCAGCACATGATCTATACAATTTATTCCAAGAAATATAATTTCTAATTCTACTGCTACCCACTAAACTTAGCCTTATAATTCAATAATAATCCTTTTTCTTTTTGCTTCAAATTATCTAATTACTACGTGCCGTTGTGGTGCTGAGTACCGCTATGTATAAGCTGTTGTGCAAAGTACTGCAAAAATGGCGCTCTTGTGCGAAGTACCGCTATACAGACGCTGTGAATACATCGAAAGGGCAGGACATCTTCATAAGAAATCTTTTTAGAAGAATAATCGAATTTGCGAATTTAGCTGTTTCGCT
Source organism: Dioctria linearis (assembly GCA_963930735.1). Classification (NCBI taxonomy): domain Eukaryota; kingdom Metazoa; phylum Arthropoda; class Insecta; order Diptera; family Asilidae; genus Dioctria; species Dioctria linearis. Next base: position 61,387,999 of record OZ005740.1, read on the forward strand.
TATCAGCAATTTGAGTTCAAATTGCCCAGATTTCTGTGTCCGTGAATTCTTTTTACTACCTGGGTCAACCATGATCATAGCTATTTGTACCATCACGTGAGTGACTGGCATAATTTTTTACTTCTTTTTCAAGGAATGACGCACAGACAACACTTTCAATCATGGTCTTCAAAAGTTCTTGAGTGAAAGCTTTTTTTTTTGAAGACTCCAAGATGTATCTTGTTCTGAATGTGTAACGCCAAGTTATCTGGAAGATACTCACTTGTAACGACAACATCTGTTACATTCCCGCCATACTTAGCAGAAGTTTCATTCTTTGAACTGAAAATTCAGAAGATTCAAAAATTCAATTAATCTGAACAGTTCCTGAAAGGCTTGTTACAATCGGAGCTTCGAGCTTCGGACCATTCTGATCTCTAATGTATTAAATCGTGTCTTAAAAAACAGAGAGGTTTTCCTCGAGCACAGGTCTAACACAGTTTTTTGCCAGACAAAGATTAGTATCAAGTTCGAATAAAATGTGACGTTTTCATATAAGTTTTTAACGCTGCTAAATTGGCAGGTACAAATGTTGCTGATGATTTCACTAATGTAGTACGGAGTTCACCAGTAAAAATTCTCAATAAAATGATCCACACATTTACTATGCATTTCAATGCACGAAGCATTAAATGACTGGTAAAATTTTGACATTCCCTATTTTTATGACAATTTGCATAATGTTTTTTTTATTAATTGAAGGGTTAAATTTCGTTTGTCAAAATGTAAAAATGAATTACTATGTTTCTCGAAATTAACACACATACTCGATACTAGGTTTTAGATGAAATAAAATTGGAACAAAACTGCACAAACTCTGTTAGGAAGATTTGTGGATTTCTTGAAATTTTAAATTTGATCTGATTTTTTAGTTACATTGCCTGTTTCATGAATGAAATCGATTTTAAATTTATTGTAATTGTAGTATGATATTCAGATTTTTGTCAATTCTCAAAGTTGGAACGTAGGTCAAATGCCCTGTTTTACATCGTAATGAGGTATTTCTATCGAAAATTTGGCTTTTTTCACTTTGCCAGGAAAGTCGTCGTTTAAGGAACAATTTCAAGTCAAGCTAACTTATAGGTCTATAGATGTCATATGCGGTAGATTTATTTGAAACATGAGGCTGGTATATGTTAAAGACTGAATAAATTTTTTTTATTATATCAACTTTAAATTAATTTTCACAAGATTTTTCTTAAACTTAAAATGATTAAAATATTTTAAAATTAATTTTAAGACTCCAACTAGCAACACTAAACATCAATTGTTTGCGTGTTGGAACAATGACCTCCTCTATACATATAACAATAAGAAAAAGTAAAGAAGTGGCAAGTGAAATAAATGCTAAAGATAAATAAAAGAGTAATTGAATTAGTATATGTGCCAGTCGTGTGTAATTAAAATTACCGCACATAAAATTAAAACCTTAAACTTTATTTCCGTAATTCCAATTTATAAATTATATCGTGCGTGAAGCGCTAAAGTGTTCGTACTCTGGTCTGCCGTTCGAGAGAGTTACAAAAAGAATGCTTACATACTAATACAAAAGTTGCTATAAGTTGCTATAAAGAGTGCGCTCGTGAATTCAATTAGGGATTGCGCTCGTTCCTTTTTTGATTCTTAATGATGTTTAATATTTTTAATGTTCATGATGCGGCACATCACTCCCCCTCATTGAAAGAGGTATTAATATATGTTTTATAATGTGAAAGTTACTTTAGATTGTCGTTCGGTTATTGTTGTGCGATCTCTGTTAAATATGTTGCTATTTAAGATAAAGTCTGGTTTTAATCGATCTATTGATACGATTTTTTCTGCCTCATCGAATAATACTTTGAAAAATTTGTCTTGTTTTTCAATCACCTTATAGGGTCCCTTGTAAGGCATACTGAGCGTTCCTTTATGTTTCTCTTCTCTTATGAAAACATGTGAGCATGTTTTTAGGTTTTGTGGAACGAATATGTCTAATTGCTTTCGGTGTAATGCTTTTGGGTCGTATTTTTGCTATGCCTTCTTGAATCTCCTTTGCCAATGCCACGGTTAAATCTACTTTGGGGTGTATTTCATGAGCTATGAGTTCTCCAGGGAGTCTTAGTGATTCCCCGTACAGTAATTGAGCAGGGGATATATTAAGATCTTCTTTCATTGCTGTCCTAATTCCTAATAAGATCCACGGTAAATTCTAGTACCAGTTTTTTGGATCCTCGGTGGCTTTTATAGCTGTTTTCATGTGTCTATGAAAACGTTCCACAATACCGTTCGATTGTGGATGGTATGTTGTTGTTTTTATTTTTTGGGAGCCTAGCATACTGGAGAGTTCTTTGAAAAGGTGTGACTCGAATTGAGTTTCTTGATCGGTGATAGTCTCGGGAACTCCATACCTAGCGATCCAATTGTAAAGGAAAGCATTAACAATAGTGGATGCGTTGATATCCTTTAAAGGAATTGCTTCCGGCCAGAAAGAAAATCGGTCCTTTATCGTAAAGATATAGCTATGGCCATTTGGTTGAGGTAATGGGCCAACGAGGTCCATGTGTATGTGACAGAATCTTCCATGTGGGGTATTAAAAGTTCCATGTTGAGATTTTGCGTGCCGTCTTATCTTTGCCTTTTTGCAAGGAATGCAGCTTTTTGACCATAGATTAACATCCTTACTGATGTTGGGCCAGAAATATTTTGAAGTCATAAGCTTTCTCGTTCCTCGAATGCTGGGATGTGACAGTCCGTGTACTGTGTCAAAGACCGTTCTTCGAAGAATTTCTGGTATATACGGGCGATTGGTGGAAGTGTTTGTTTCGCACCAAATTTCACAATCATGCAAGGGTACCTGTACCTTCTTTAACTTAAGCGTATTAAGTAGGTTCAAAAGTTCTTCGTCCTTGGATTGCTCTGATTTTAATGTCGTTATCGAATTTCGCGAAATTTATGAGGTTGATTTCTGATCTAGATAGCGTGTCTGCGACGATGTTTTGTGTGCCCTTGATATAACGAATGTCATTTGTGAACTGAGCTATGAAATCAAGGTGACGGCTCTGTCTGGGAGACTTCTGTCTTAGAGCAAATTGCTTTTGTGAGGGGTTTATGGTCAGTGAAAACTGTGAAATCCCGTCCCTCTACCAAATGTCGAAAGTGTTTTATAGCTAGGTAAATGGCTAGTAATTCCCTGTCAAAAGTGGAACATTTCTGCTCTGCGGAAGTTAACTTTTTCGTAAAGAAGCTAAGGGGTTCCCATGAGTTGGTGTTGATTTGCTGTAAGACTGCTCCGACGGCGATGTTTGAAGCGTCTACTCGCATGCTAATTTTTGCTTGAGGATTTGGGTGAACTAGTAAGGTGCGTTTTTGTAAGTCGGTTTTCAGCTGTTTGAATGACTTCGCAATCTTCGGACCACGCGAGTTTGGATTTTTTATTTTCTTTCTTCTGAAAGAGATTGAGGAGCTCGTAGAAAGGCTTTGCTGTGGATGCGGCTTTAGCAATGAAGCGATGGTAAAAGTTAGCCATCCCTAAAAATCTTTGGAGCTCTTTGACTGATTCCGGAGTGGGGAAGTTTGCAATTGCTTGCACTCTTGTTGGGGTTATTCCGTCCTTGTTTATGGTGAAACCCAGAAAATCTAGTTCTGTAACACCCAGAATGCATTTAGTAGGGTTTACATTAATGCCATATTCAGCTAGTCTTGTAAAAACTGTATGTAAATGTTGTTTGTGTTCCTCAGGTGAATTGCTACCTATGAGAATGTCGTCGACATAAGCGAATATGAAATCGAGACCTTGAAGTATTTCATTTATGAAACGTTGAAACGTCTAAGCCCCGTTTTTAACACCGAAAGGCATACGCAAAAATTCTTAGAGGCCAAAAGGTGTCGTAACAGCTGTGTTAATATGTCCTCCTCTGCCACGGGTATGCGATGATATGCTTGTACCAAGTCGATTTTTGAAAATATATTGCAATGTTGTAGATTAATTGAGCAATCCTGTATGTTCGGTAGTGGGTATTTGTCGGGAGTTGTGGATGCATTCAAATGTCGGTAGTCCCCACAAGGTCTCCAATCTGTTGAACCTTTCTTTGGGACCATGTGTAGTGCTGAAGCGACGGATGAAGAAGAAAGTCGACAAATACCTAGTTTTAACATAATGTTCAAACTCTTCTTTTGCGTCTTTTAGTTTTTTAGGATGGCATGGGAGCCTTGCACTGCGATACGGTGTACAACGTTGTGCTTTAATGGCAGATGGAAATCAGGTGGTGCTTTTAATGAAGGGAATTGGTCAAGGATTGATCGGTATTCGCCTTGTAACGAATATAACTTGGGGGTACATGACGTGATTCGTTTGGAGATGCAACTGGTAGAGAGGAAAGTTTGTTTATCAACTAGCTTCCTTCCACGTAAATCTAGAAGTAGGTTGCATTTGTATAGGGAAAGCAGCACCGATAATTGCGTGTTCGACCGCAGTGATAATTGTTTAAAACCGTAAGTATTAATATGAGCACCGTTTGCAGCTGTTAGGATTAATTCCGTTTTGCTGCGGTTTTTGGATAAAGCTTCCTTGGGACTATTGAGACTTCGGCTCCAGTGTCTATTAAAAAGAATATTTTGTTGGAGTTATCATAAATGAAAAGGCGGCGAGGTAATTGACTTATCCTTGCTGCCGCTGGCGTGGTAGCAAAATTAGTTTTTTGATTGCGTATTCATTTGAGAGTTTAGTTTACATTCTGGTGTACACTTTTTTGCTTTGTCGCCAAAGCGCCTGTGATACCAGCAGGTATTTGAAATTTTATTGCGACTGGTTGACCTACGTCTTGAATTAAATTGATGGTTTGAGGTTCTGTTACGTCTATTGTTGGAAGTTTCCAAATTATAGATTCTTTCTGTAAGATTGTCAATTCGTTCTAATAACTGGTTTCTGTTATTAGAAGGAGTGTTGTTTTGTACTGTTGCAATAGATGGTTTGGATGCAGAGTCATGAATTCTATCTGCTATTGCGAAAGTTTCGTCTTGGGACTGCTTGCTTTCTAGTGCGATTATGCACGCTTGTATAAATACTGGTAGTTTATTCAACCACAATTTGTTTAAGAG